>JAQIXS010004424.1:0-15164 GCA_034700785.1 Rossiulus vilnensis
TATTACTTGCTGTTAGCAGAAGCGCCATTGAGTGGAAACATTTTCCCTTTGATGTTTACCGCCCCTTGAGCGAACACAAAAATGTTTGCGGAAACAGTGAATGTTTGCTGAAAATGTTTCAGCAAACATGTTTCCGAGGAAACATGTTTCCAGAAACCATGTTTTCTGCTAATGTTTGCTAAGTGTGGACGGGGCTTAAGAGTTTACTACAACAGCAACTGCGAAAAGAAAGAAGCAATATTGTTATTGTTTACACGTATTATGATCATTGACCTTGTTTTAATCGAATTACATGCAATAGATATATTAGTGCTGCATGCATGTTGAAAATTGCATTTATTAACATTAGTAAAATAGTATTTCAGTCTTCTTTCGAAATTTAAACCACTAAAAGTTCGGTCGCATGGTCACTTTAAGACAATCAATTGATGATCATTTCTCTTATTTCATGGTCCCATTAATGTAAAGTTGCGTACTCAATGTTGTCATTACGATGCCTAAAGCGTGTTTTGTTCTTTCTTGCACTCAAAGATTTTTTCTCTAATTGCACTAAATTTAATATAAAACCACCCAAAGATCTGTCCTTTAAAATTATATAAAATGTTTCTTTTTCAGACAGAAAAAATAACATATCCGTAGGTCCATGGCTTTAGCCTTTAATATTTATTGAGTGGGTTGAGTCACTTTTGCGCATTTCTTTTATGAAATCAGATTTTACGAGAAACCTAGAAAGATGTGTAGGCCAGTTTTCCAAAGGAGCACAATGCATCTGTGTTTTTCTGCGGCATCATAAATATTGCATGATATACTCCGAATCACGATGTAAAGATATGACTAAGGCTAGATACTGTATGTGCCATACATAAAAAATAAGGGCAGAAATGCACGCTGCTTCTTTATTACAGCCAGCACCCATTATGAAGGGCAGATCATGAAATGAACTAAAAAGTAGATGGGATATATAAAGAAGAGTTGAGCTAGAAAGGACAGGAATAATGGCCTTCCGTTTCTCTATCTCTTGGCTTTAACTCTTTGGACTGACATCCAAGACGGCCTATGCTGGAAAAATCAGTAGGCTTGGACACAGCGCGGTATGCTAGAGGGCCCTGGCTTGTACAATTGGACCAACAACGACTTTTGCTCGGGTTTCTTCTACATCGATTGGCGTTAAGAAAACTAAACCTCGACTGATATCGTATGGCAGAATAAGCGAAACAAGGGGAAAAAAACATGACGAATAGAAAGGCTAAATCTTGGCCAATTGTATCATCGTCAGTCTGTCAGTGTTATCAATTGATGCTGCTTGGCAGGCCTTTGCACTGAGGTTGTTGGTAGGCTTCAACACTAAATATGAATGTTTAGGATGAGGATGGTTATAGTTGAAAGTTCAAGTTGGTTGCTTGGTATTTAAACGAAGAGATACACATACTTGTACATGCATACTGTACACTGTAATGTGGTTTTTGATTTGCGAAGAGGAGAGGCGAGTATACAGTATAATCCAGCGGTAAAAATTTAATTAAACTGCATTTTAGAAATTTTGATGAAATTCATTCCATCATTGCATCATTGCGATGTTTTCGAACCTTTCATTTTCATTATGACAAAACCAAAAATGTTTCTGTATTTATTCCTCTATTACATGCGTATTCAAAATTTAGGCAATGCAGATGTGGAATTTGAACTATTTTAAGATAAATTTAGGCATTAACCTATGCACATTCAAGGTAAAAATTGTCTCTATAGATTTTACCGCATTAAATTTTAATTGGTTAATATGAACAAGTGTTTTTGATTTGTGGAATTTAGCTTACAAACACTATGTTGAGATTCACTGATTTTTATTTCAAAAAGCGCATTTCGTAAATATCAGTTGCATTTTCGTCAAAATGTCTGAAACGATGTCGGATAAAAGAAAAACCCGATAAATGGCTTCTGTCAGGCTTTTGATACTTCAAAAATGGTTTCCATTTCATATTTGATCAAAACATTACGACGTCTTTTAAATTCAAACAAAATCAATTTAAAAATTGCATTCGCCATTTTAAATTGCTTGGAGTAAAGTTTAAAATTCAACACTATCAAATAAAGCTAAGGATTTTTTAAATTAAAAATTGTTTAAAGGAGCTGTCTTCAGTAAGAAAAATGATGTTTGTTGATGTCTTTATCTGATGAAATTGTTACGTTAATTTCTTACCCAGAGACAATGCTGGGAATTTATGGTGCTAGTTTACTGTTGGTTTTCAACTAACCTGTGTTATAAAAAACCTTTTCATGAAAGCTTTCTTAGCCTAAATTATAGCAAATTTTAAACCGTACGTCTGAAACGAACAAAAAATACTGTTCACATTTTTGCAGATATATAGACGCCCCTATAATGTACAACACAATGTGTAAAATAAACATACAATTAATGAACAGTTGTTTGGTAATACACACTGACATTTTGTTAGAAAGCACCTTAAGTTAATACTATACGTTAGAAAACGGCTTTAGTATTTTTTGCCAAACAAGCTTTTGAAGCTTGTAACAAAAAAATCTAGCAATTATTTTTTGCACGTTTACTCCGACGATTTGAATGTTTTATAAACTAATCGAAAATTGCAACGTGTAATGACCTTAGATGTTGCTTATTACGTATGTAACCATATCGAGTAACTTTAAATATGCCTAAAATGTAGGCGCTTTTCTCCCGCTGAAATTCAAATATTGATTTATACATGTGAGGCATGTTTTCTAGAAACACATCGAAAGTATTTACATGTATCTCAAGAGGAAAAACCTCTAGGATATTCGTTATGATATAGAGTGCTGAAATATTAGGCAGCTCAGTGCAAATATTCAAATTCTATTTCAATGTGTATGCACATGGATTAAGATAACGTATCCAAATATGTTTTCTTACATTGATTATTTCATTCACAATGCTTATTTGCTTAAATTTTCAAAACTTTTCTTAATTTGATTTCAAATGCGATGGTCATGTAAAATCTTTTAAAAAAAACGAGCAAAAATACAATTACTCTATCAGATAAAATATATGTATACCACAAAAAACATTTTGAATTGAAATACAGGCAGTAATTTTTCTTGCTACAGTGCAGTTATGAAGGGCAGGCACAATATTTTTTAAATTAGAAAAACAACATTAAGAAATCAATCTTCATTTTCCCCCATCAATTCTATAGTAAACTAGGGGAAGATTTGACGATGCTGTTGGAAGCATTTTATATATCTAAGGCTAAATTTGTCCCACAAAGGATACGCAAACTGCATAAGCGATTAATGGCTTGCAGCTGACATCAGAAAATCATGAGACACTTCCGGATAGAATTAATTACCAGCAATTACATTAGCATATATTTAAATAACGCTCATTAACGATAACCGACTTTCATATCAGTTTAGCATTGAATTTTCTTAATCCAAGCAGAGCTAAAGATGTAGATTATGTACTAAGTTCTAATGCGCTGGAAGTTCAAAGAAAATGTCAGTGCTAAACGTCATTTTTATTTCCAGCTACTTATTTGGAATAAACGCTGTCTTAACAAAATTACTACTAAGCTTGATCGTTGCTATCAATCAAAACATGATAGAAGTATTCTCTCAAGGAACATCTGAACAAGCAGCTCGTTCTCTTTTATAATTTTTTGAAACTGTCCGTTTTACGTCAAGAAAACTCGTGGGCCTTTGCACTTGAGGAAATACGAATAAAAACTCTTCAAAAATTAGCTTACCATCGAGAAACATTTCCTCTCATAAACTTGTTTTATCCTTACAAACACAACTAACCCGACACATTTCAAGATGGCAGCATATAATGTTAAGTGTCATCATATAACTTAATTCCATTAATGCAGTAAAGTAATAACATTTTGATTAATATACTTACGAAATATGCTCAGAAAAACTTGTAAGAATTAAAGAAACGCCGATGTCATAAGTGCATTCGCAAAATGTCGAAATACTATTAATCTATAATATATTGAAATCTAAAAACTAAACCTAAGCTAGCCAAACATTGATGTTTTTAATGCTATGCTTTTATTATAATGATCCTTAATTTTTCTTGTGCATAAACTTCTGATTTAAGGATTAATGCTGAAAATAGATATGGTAATTCAGTCCACTTGCAATGCTCATGCAACGAGCGTATATAGCTGCGATAAACATTAAGAAAACAGCGAAGTATGTTTGCAAGACAATTGTGAGAAACCACGAAGAAGTCCTGTAACTGTCGCTTTAAAAAGAGCAGTCGTGAATGCACGCTTCACGAAACTTTATTTTATTAAAATGCAATTTGGTAACTCTAATGGCAGGACATTCTTCAAACCGAATGACGTCAGCCTTATGGTAAACCAGATTAGGATATCAAGATTGGGAGATTGTCGTGCCAGTGGCTTCGGCATTATGACAATTCGGTGGAAGACAAGCTCAGAATATCATATCAAAATTGCCTTTTATGGGATTACCTGGGTATGGAAGTCGTTAGGAAGCTAGACGTACGATGGCATAAGGATATTTTCCACCGCTCGGAAATGAAGAAACGGATGAAGGGTTATGCCATGCATGGAGAGTACAATGAAAACCAGCATTCCATGGGAAATTTAAACCTAGCTTCGTGGCGATCGATAAGCTGGCAAGAAAACGCAGACGTCAATCTGAACTTCTTTACCCTCAGATACTAAGCAATATAGCAAGAAGCCTTAGAGGTATAGATCCCACCCTGCACCAGTGAATATAAACACATAGAAAATGCCTAGTGTGTTGGCAGCTGGCTCCAATACAAACCCATGTTCCAGAAGTTGCAGTTTTACCGGATCTAACACATAGTGCAGGGTTATAAATAGGAAATTAGATCGGTGTGTAAAAGAGTATCGAACATAGACATTCCGCCATATCGCTGCAGGCGAACAAAATTATCTCTGAAATAATGCGGTCCATAGTTAAGGAAATTTCGTAAAACATTACGAGCATTTATTCACTGCACATCTGAATGTAGTATGCAATGTATGTCTGTTTAGTGACCATTTAAAGTACGATGGAATATTTAAAAAAATATCGCGAAGTGCATTCTGCTAGGGAATATTGTTGACATTCGGAATTTGGCAGTTGATCGTCACAAGTAAAGATGGTATAGGTCAGTATTGCACCCAGGATGCAATGACATCATAAATATGCATTAGATGGTTTAAAGCTATTATATTATTGTTGTTAAGACTTATGTAGTTAAGCAATTTAAACGATATTGGTACATACAGTTTAGCCAGAATCACAAATTTCCACAAATTAATTTTTATTTAGTCAAATATGTAAGGAAATTTTCCTAAGATCACATGCTCCTTTTTTGAAGAGCTTGCATACATAAAAGTAATTTTAGAGCGGTGTTCACTACCAACGATGAGTTTTAATGATTTTGGTCTTTTCTGTGACACTCGCCAACTCACTGAAAAATAATGTGCCTTTTTTCCTCCATGGTGGCAAATGCTTCGCAAAAGACCGAAAGGGTAAGTTCGCTCAGATTGAATACTGGTGAAAATGAAAGACGCTGGCTATTTTAGAAATGTAATCTGCCAGTTCGTAGAATCGAATAAAACCAAAAATGATAAATTGACCACATTTACTGCGTCACACCACAAACCAAGTGGGATCATCAAACGCTCCCCGCAGCCTATAAATTGTCCCAAAAATCAAAATAAATGAGAGGACTGTCACGAAACTCGAACTGAAATTGCAAAAGCAGTTCCATTTCGTTATACTTGCTTTTTTATATCAAAATGCCACCTAGAGCAAACTTGAATATGAAAAGCCAGCTAAACGGGTTCATGGATTGGACGGATCAACACGCATGGGCAGAAAAATCAAGCAGAAGCGAAGAGTGAAAACAGGAGCTGCAAATTCACTCACAAGCAAGCCTAAGAAAATCTGCCATTTGAAGTTGTGGATTGTTGCAGTTTATTTTAATAACGACTTTCACGACTACTGTATTGTATTGCAAATGCAATATGGAAGGCAGTCAGTTAGTAAATCGCAAAAATATTTGCGCATGCTCGCACTTCAGTTTCCCGAACTTTCAGGAACCTGAAACCACATACTCTACAATTGCATATGCCTGAGACCATGAAGGAGTAGCTAGAACGTACTAAATGGCAATACAATACATTCATACCTCACTTTACGGCCTAACAAGATTCCTGGAAATATGGCTTTAACGCGAAATGACAGCAAATGGCAGGTGATACCATAACGAAACATGTTTTGAAACAATACTATTTAAATTATATAGGATACGTTCTCAATCAATCAAAATAAAAACCTTCACACTGACTGTAGAGCGAGAATTATCCTACCTAGTCTTAAAGAAATAAAACCGAAAAGTAAAAATACTTGCAACAATTTTTAAATAGTCTGCGTGACGCTATTGCTGTCCCTTCAACCCAGCAGGAAAATTGTAAGGTTATAAGTTACTCTTACCCGCTTTTCAGGGTTACACCAGTCAAAGGTGTGCAAAAATGCAGTAACCAATACTAACCATTGGAGATTCTAGTGATCTTTTATTAAATGCTTCTGTACGCCTCAGAGACCCGTGCACTTTCACGTTGATGCGTTAAAAATATCAGGTTTCATTATTTTTGCCGTATAATGAAACGTTAATGGCGGTACACTGTATGAGAGTGCCTTTTATTTTTTCTTAAAATGAAGATACGGGCAATTTTTAACATTTTAAGTTCACGGACCCGATGAAATCTATCTAGGGACCCCAGGTTAAGGACCTTGCGACTGGCTAGTCTTTATAAGTGCAGATAGATCCACTTTATAGCTGTAAATAGGTATGCGTATGCGCTCAACGAGCAGACAGAATTGAATTTACAGAAGTGCGGTGTTAATTTTGATTCAATAACATTTCGCAAAAAAATGTTAATTCATGCAGTGTAAGCAGGCTATTTTTTCAGCTTGTGGGTTGGGCGCATTGAACACATTCACGTGTTATGAAATGGTTTTCTGCCCAGCCCGCAGTATTTGGGTTAGCGTCGTTAAAGTACATCGTTTCGGCTGGCAATTACGCCCGAGGGCAGAGAAAAAATCCTTAAAGTGAAAACATAATCGCATCATTTATGTTTCTGACAGATTTTTTCAGCTGATCTCTGCTTTTGGCTAAGTATGAAGCCAATTCCTTCATAAATGGCGTTTTCTTCCTCAGCGAATGTGTGGGTCATTTCAAACGGTTCCTTTCAAAAGCTTACCCAAACACCACACCATGTAATCTAAAAGCCTCATCAATCTTTTTTTATTCGAAAGTCACCTTCTGTAACGGACACTTCATAGGCTGATGCCTATGAACAGCACTGATTGGACCCAAATACTGTACTTGTAACAGGGCATGAAAAGCAAACTTTCGATTGAATACGAAACGTTTCAACGGAATAAGCATTTGCTCTGCACAAACTGTTCGCATTTAATGCAAATGTCTAACGGATATCAGAAAATCAAATACTTACTCAACGATGTCATAGCCAAATCTTCTAGGACGTGGGCGAATATTTAAAACAAAACTGATGAGCAAAATATTTGCTAGTCATTCTACATGTTCATGTACACTGTAGCTCAGCTCATGTGAACCTTAGCCCTTATACGCGTACATGTAGCTTAATTGCATTCTTGCTCAGAAAGTAGAATATATAGCCTTAGGGCATACATTCTTTAATTTGCTTATTCGATTACTATGCAAATTCCAAATGTTCGCAAAGACATACTCGTAAATTTCAGTTCTCCAATCAAGTTATTTCTGCTTACGCAAGATAATTAGGATTCCTACATGTACATGTATCTTTATCAATGAGCTCCCATTCGAAAAAAATACGCATTTAAAAAAAATATACAGTAACACTAAAGCGGCCGCTTTATCCAGGTTCCCTTGACATGCATGCACGTGTACCTACAGTGTATATATCGATGCCCTAGCGAAAATCACAAATATTCTTAAGCGGAATTTACACGATCATTACTAGTCATGACATTACCACCTAAACATTTATCATCACATGTCAAACGTTCCATTTCAGTCGACCTTACACGATCATTAGTAATGTAAATTTACAGTGTAGATAGCAAAAGGTAATGTCATGACTAATGATCCTGTAATATGGGCTTTACAATGAGGCCAGCTGTTGTCCTTCTGGGTAACATTCCGTTCAAATGCACTGACAATTGTGAGGAAATCGGTTCTCCTACTAACAAGTTATAAATATTTTTGAAATAAGCATCAAGCATTACTGTATACACTACTGTATGTACAGTATGTGTAGGCGTTGGGCACCCTTAATAAAAACGTTGAAATCAATGTGCTAATGAAGCTCATGTAGTAGTTTTACAAATCGTTAGTAAACTGTCTATCAGTTATTTTATCGCTGTACGAAACTGTGCAAGAACTGGGCAAAGAAACTGTGTACATTATGTTGCATGCATTAAAAAATTTGTTCATGTTTAGTATAAATCAAAGTCAACTAAATCCGGATAAATCAATACCGATTGAACATTTAGGGAAATTGTGGTGTCACACCCCACACAGTCAATTTAGGTTGCACATAAAATGGATCCTTTTCACTAAATAGCAAAACTGAGGACGTCGCCATTGATAAATGAAACCATGCAGGAAATTACAAAAAGTTCTTTTACAGTCGGTTAAGTTTTCGCAAGAATCCAGCGTCGAAGAAAAACCAATCTCCTCACATCCTGAACACGTATTGCGGAATACTATACGCACACATTTACACATGAAATAAAATTTATATTTCCTCTGTTGGAGCAGGAATGATCCTCTGCACCAATTCATCCTCGATGCATCTGGATTGGAATTATTTCATGCACATAACGTATTGAACGAGACATTCCGCAGTTTTACGTAGCATTAAAATATTTTACAGATCAATTTTGGCTCGTAGTGAGTCGATTTTCTCGGAACCATTAATAAAGTAGAGTTAGAAGGCCTTATCCAGTGCCTTCAAACTCCCCATTGTGATTGATTCGACCGTATTGTTATCAAGATTTATTAGAACAAACGCAAAAACCCCTTGCGAAAAGAAGAACTATAAAAAAAAAGTCGATGCTCTTCAGACACAGAGCGATCAATCAGTCGCTTATGTTGTGAACTTTTCTTGGATGCATTTATTGGATAAATATGAAATCTGCGCTCGCAGGAAATGAAATGCACTATCCTCACATCAGTCAAGTATCGTTGTCTACTGATGTAACTACAATATTTGATTCATGGCGATAAAAAAGCAACAAATTTAGATTTCATTAATACATCATAGTCGTTCTATTCCCTGTGGTAAATGACATGTTTTGTCTGGCATGAAAATATCATATTTATTTGCGCAGCAAGCTAGTTCTTAGTCCCTATTAGATCTACATCGGTCTAATGATGTCAGTGCGTGGTACCTGTAAATGCCAAACTGGGGTCAAAAACGCTAATGCTTATTATCAATGACGTTTCACAACTCTGACGCGAATTCTCTGCTTTTGTGTAAGAATACAATAGCTTTTTTATATCCGATTCTTATTCCTGATATCTTTCCTTTTCAGGATGTCCGAAAGAAGATGGGAGATCCTAGAGATCACAAGCCACACGGGAGAATGACTCCCATGGAAAATCCGCCCATGTCTGATCCGGAAACTGTGATTATGTCTAAGAACATCAACAAATTGTACGGAATCAGCCCCAGCGACATCGACAAATACTCCCGGGTTGTATTTCCAGTGTGTTTCGTCTGTTTCAACCTCATGTACTGGATCATCTATTTGCACATCAGTGACGTCATGGCCGAAGACCTAATTCCCTTGAAACCGGAGTAAAACGCGTAGTTTCCAAACGGAAGCGGACACAATTTTAATATAAAAACGAACATTCAAACGCTAACACAAGGCTTGGCTAAATGGCAGCAATTTTTATATAACAAGCTAACGCTAATAATAGAGGCGGGCAGGAAGAGGAAGCAACTTTCAGACTTGACGAAAAAAATGCGATATAAAGATTTCCTCTGAACGAAGAAGCAGAAGAAGAACATTAGAAATGCTCAAATCTCATGTATATTCCGCTGATTTCATTAATGCATGTAATTAGCGAACGAACAAGTAATTTCCCTATGTATAGTTATGTACACAACCATTTATCTTAACCAAAGGACTTGCTAGTAAACTGTTTTTCAGCAAGGCGGTTGACAGTGAGATGTCGAATACAAAAACTAATTAAAAATGATCGGCTATATAAAATCGTGTTACAGTAGGTACATGTAATTAAATGCCTTTAGATATAGAAACGGGAGAAAAATAGAAGAGGGTTTAATTTACAATGGCGTTATAAACTCCAGTTATTTATGCTAACAAGAGTTAATGTTTCAAGTGTGAATCATGCCGAGCGTACTGTAATTGTTTCATGATTGAAATCTAGCAAAACTAATTGAAATTAACAGAATGGTTATGGAAGAGATGTGATCAAAATGACGGTGAGTATTTGAATTTAAATATGATATTATTTTTGCTGTTTTACTCTGGATTTCTGTACGTCCAACTTTCCTGTTATCGCACCAATATCCTATTCCAGTTTTGCGAATTATTACAGCCTAGACATCGATGATAAACTAATCCCTTTATAAATAAATGCCTAATCCCTCTTCAATATGCATTTTTATGTTTTACTTTGCCGAGAATTTCGCGAATTGGAGAGCGTGTCATGGTTACAATATCGATTCTGAGAAGCCCTAAGACTGACCTGAGCAAAGAGTGAAATCCATGATAATTAGCGAATACAGGGTGCCTTCAGAATTTTAAAGACTTAGTAACATAATTCCCACATTTTAAAAATGCTTCAGTTCTGTATTTCTAAACGGCGCATCAGCTTTCTGTTGCTGAGAAGATTTAACGTTAATCAATATACTGAAAAGTTCACTCAAGGAGGTCAGATAAGATGCAGGAGCTATAGGTTATACGCCTGCCATACAACTTGTGCCTTTCTGTTAACAGCTTCATAATTTAATGTTAGCAAGATGAAAAAAAGCGCCACCTGACGTCTTCCACGAAACGAAATTTGCAGAGCTAAATGGACGTTGTTATATCTAGAGCTCCGGCATGTAATTTAGGTGACCTGGAACTTTCTGGTATTTAAAAAATATAATTCGGAAATTGGAAATTTATCTAAACACATTATTATCGCCTAACATATAACAGCACCCTGTATAGAATTAATGCAGTATTAGTTCTTATATTGCTTTCTTAACATTCAAGGTTTAATGCTGACATTGCAGAACACGGCATGCACATTTTATAATAATGATATATTTATCATCAACAAACATGACAGATGTAACAGATTAATAAAACAAATCGGAAGCAGAAAGAACACATTGATGTTGTCAGTATAAAACCAGTCTAAACTTTAAAATATTTTTTATGAAATGCTGTAAATTCACCCGTACGAACCTGTGCTGCCAAATTATATTATAAGGATAAAATCACTGACGTAGTCTGCATAAAAGCCCTCGTTATTTCTTCTCGTTCCTATTCAATACGACATTAACAATAAACAATCAATGAAAAACCTTTCTTTCCTAATACTATTTCGTGGCAAACCCCCTAAGCATGTAAATATGAGCGTAAATTTTTTTTCCGCATTAATGTTGGTAACTATTACAAAGATTTGACGCCAATCATGCTCACACATAATACAATGGATAACGCTGTTGTACTACAGTATATACTAACTCCACGGTAGATCAAAGCGCGCCCAGGCGCACATTATTTAGTGGCATGTACATGCAGACAGCTGTAAAATAGGAAACATTGTGGCATTCCTAGAATTAAACAGTGCCGCCACATTAAAAACAATTGCTTCTCGTGAAAATGCCGAGTAACAATATGTAGCTACTATCGTAGCGTAGCACGTACAGGCAATTGATTTCAAACGCTTGCAACAACAAACGTAAATTCATGATTATCTATGAACACATTCCTGCATACATGCTCAAATTAAACGGATATGATAGATGTACATTACACAATTTGAATCAGTGCAGACCCCAGAATAGATTTGGTTGGTAATTACTAAATGACACAACATATTTCCAGGATTGACGTGCACTGAAGAACAGTGGTAGATTGTACATTATACGGAGAGGTCAACAGCTATGTTTATACATTCCTTTTTTCATAAATTTATCGGTTTCTTTCGGTTTCTTGCTCTTAATATTTGGTCATAAATCAGTCACACGTACAGTATATTTTCTTATATTGTCAGCATCTGACCCTGATAATCGAAAGTGTACTTTACCTGCATATTGTACACTAACATAGGCTAGGAATTTTTTTTATGGTTTCTTGGTCCATACGAAATAATTCCAGGCATATCTTGCTTGAAACGCCAATACTACGAACGACCATGGGCAAATGAACGCTCACGTTGCACGATTACGTTGCTAACACTATGTTACGTCGCTCAAAATTTCGTTTTTTAAACATATATAAATAAGCGCTCTGTAAGAATTACACGAAAACAAAAAGGTGTATAAAAGGTAAATTTTTAAATTCTTTAATAGATACTCATACGTGTACCGATGAAAACGCTTTGCAAATTACACTGTTATTACATCCTCCATATCTCAAGGACACATCCATTAGTTACGTTTGTGACGTAATAGAAATATGGTAACTGTGTAAAGCGGCCTTATGTTTGCTTAGTTTTCCTTTACACCTACATTGTCGACTCAGCGTTGAAGTTATATAGCATCATACTTTCAAATATGTTATCTAAAGTATATTTGTCCGGTCACATCTTTTCTACTATAAATCCATTTAAGAAGTTCCACGTCTTAATATTTTTATTACTATTGTTATGGTAGATTTATTTGTCAAAAACCGATGGCGAAAAACAAGGTTCGCCATTCCCTAATATTCTCTTATTACCTATCGAATTCAAAATTGCTTTTGAATAGATAAAAAGCAATTTAAACTACTAGATGACGACGCCATGTCCATCCAATATGACTACATTGAATGAGATGTAATATTATTTTAAATAAAACCCTGTAAATTTACCTAACCGAAGGTACTGCATATGTTATGTGACCCTTTAATAAGGCAAGTTATGCTGGTCTTTGCATTTAAATTTATAGACATTATATAAAAAGCAGAATAAAGATAATGAATAATAATACTACATTTAGAAGAGAAATATAATATTCGACAACATTCTCCAAGGTTGTGTTTGGATAAATCTTAAAACAGTACAATATTCCAGTCTAGAATAACAACATTTTCAACTAATACAAACACACGAGATTCGATAGCAACTGTTCGCTGAGTTTTTTCAGTGTTTTTGTCCAATTTTGCAATATAAATACATTAGCTACATGGAATGAAAGAAAGAATAATATCCACAGGGCATCTACAATATTTCAACTGTGTATTACAAACATTGGTTGTCTTTTACTGCAGCATGTAAAAATGAAATTGTGCATGTGAAATAATGTGCATAGACAGTAAATATCATGATGACGTTTGTTCACTAGCTAATTTCATGAGTATAAAGAATTACATGTACATGTATGTATACATAAAGGATAAAGAAACAAGCCTTCTTTTGGTAGTTGTGTTAAGCACCGTTGAATTCCTGGAGACGAAAACCTGACTCGTTGTTGTTTTAACAAATAATGTGAATTTTTTTAATGCGTATCTATGTATAAAAGCATATGGTAGAACTAGCGTCGGTTCCATATAAATTAACATGTATTTTGCCTTCTTTATACGCTGTATGCATTCTCATGCCATGCTAACTAACTTAAGCAGCCACTCTTTATTATTATTCAAATAAAAAATACTAATTTGTCTAAGTATTGTTATAGTAGTCCAGTGACTACTTCAGTCTCATAAATTCTGAAAAATGGGCAGTATTATGCCACCAAAGACATGAAAGAAAATCAAAACAACAATTGAATTATACAATTGTTTCGTGTGTGGCTTACAAATTCTAATCTTGTTTACTTTATACTTTAGAATAAATTTAATTTGTTCAAGTAGCGTTGAATGGTAATCTCAATATTTCAGATTTTCACTGCGCGTGCACAGCTATATAATTTCTGTTAATAAAGGATTTGTTAATGGTATCAGTTATTCATTGTTCTAAATTGTTGACAGCAAAAATTCCTTGTACTTCGATACACAATATAAAATTGAAAACAATGTATAAACTCAGTTCTGTGAAGAATGCACTAAAAATGTGCAATGATAATGCTCCGTAAAATAAGAGCATTTACATATAGATTACCTTAAAACAGATCAATTAGCCAAAATAAAATAAGAAATATACATGTAGCTATTAGGACTGTGCGCTATAATAATTTGTTTAACTTACATAGAGTAATGGAAGCTACTGTTTCTGAGACTATCAGAAAAAACATTCATGTGCAAAAAGACAGGTATTGGTCAGCATCAATCTGACAAGCAAAATATTACAGAAAAATAATTAAATGCAATATTTATCATTGTAACTCAGAAAATACATAATCAAACGTACAGTAACTTTATTAGTGGATTTTGGCATGCTATTCGATAATTAGTAATCCTGGGGCTATGTATGTAGTGTATCTCCTCTACTTACGTGAAGCATGGTGAAGCTCGCATTATGATGTGGGGATGATTCAGAGGCGTATTCCTGGAGCAGGTGTTAACGTCTTCAATTATACTGTATAAAGGTACTTGGACAGGAAGAGCACGTGATATTCGAGGCGGAAAAATATGTGGTTTTAGGAGAACCAGGTTTAGCAGTTTAAATGCCTACCAGAGCGCCCAGATCCCAGTCCAATTGTGCAAGCGCAAAATGCATGCTCGAAGGTGTACATTTATTGCAGTTCAAAACGATAATGGCTCATAAAGTTGTTAGTTCAGATCCAGTTCTAACACAATAGCAAAAATTATAAAATATTTAGTCCCTAGCACCATTTTCTGATGATAAAACATGGTGGAGGATCATGGTGTAGGCGCCCTACATCATATACAATTAATTATGGATTGTCACAGGTATTTGGACATCCTGGGAAACATCATAAGATTATTTGCTCTGCAGATAATTGGCTAGGGAGTCATATTCAAGGATGATAATTACCATAAATACC
>JAQIXS010004425.1:0-15163 GCA_034700785.1 Rossiulus vilnensis
ATATGATTGTCAAGCTGAGTGCATTAGTCACTTTTAGAGGGGTGTAATTGACACCCCTGCTTGCCTGTGAGAAATGCGATGATGAGCTCATCCATTTCCTGTCACCAGCAAGCTAGAGGAGTAATAAAGCACCTTTTTAAATTCTTACTGTGAAAGAACCTTTAAAACACCTTTATTTTTTAGAGTGTAGATCATTAAATTTTAAAGTTTACACCGAATGAGATTGGTCTGTATGCTAATGGTGTAATTCAAATAAGGGGAATTGCCCTGCATTGGAACCACCCTCTTGATCCAGGTTTCCATTCTTGTTACTCGTACTATTTAGGGTCGGTGTACCACCAAGGGTGAGTGGTCGTTATCAGCAGGTTTCTTCTACACTCACTGTTAAACTTTCGCCTATGACCTAGAAATAGGATGCATAACAAATTCTGCCATGTGTCCATAATCCAATTTTATTAACCCTCGGACATCCTTTGTGGCCGGCCCCCGAGGACCAGCTGACCATGAGTTTTATAACCTGCAATGAAAATAATTAAAAGTGCTTCCATTGCGAAGAAATCATGAAAGGTAGGAGGATAGAGCTCGTGTTTATATAGCTGATATGACTTTCGCTGGACTAATATGAACGGATAGAAAATAACAAAGGCTGATGGTAAACACCACTTGCTGATTGAAACAATAAAACTGGAGTAGAACTGGGATCAATAAAACATTTTGAACCTGTTTCATCGTGGCATTATAAATTTATTTTTACCGATCACTCAAAAAATCAAAGGTTCCTGCATCGTGAACACATTCAATGTGGCCACAATGATTATGAATCCAAGTTGTAAGGCCCACTGATAAGACCTAACGAAATCATGCCCAATTCAAAGATAGTTTTTAATGATTTTCTGGGTCAGCTGTCATGCGCTGGTGCCAGTTGTTGACTCAAAGCGCAACATGTGCAGTTTTCAGACGGCTTTCAGGGAGTCAGTCCAAACGTTTGTGACAGTATCTCATATGCGGACCTTATGGCGGTGAGCTAGAAAGAAAGTACCCGTTGTTCTAAAGATAGTTTGACTGTCTTTCCAACTGCAGATCGTCGCTCTCAGCAAAATCCCGTTGAAAATGCAAAACAACCAGTAATAACAGCAATCACACCAATCACTTCAATGTTTTCCAACTTCCAAGGAAGCCAGTCAGTTCAATGGTCGCCGCAGCAAAATGCAATAGAATGCTTCGAAAACAAGTTGAAAATGTACATTGAATTCTCTATTAATCCCGACCCAAAAGAATGTCCATATTTATGTAACATATTTATTATAATTGTTACATTAATTTTTTCCCGTACATAATTTGTTGTCCACTAGGGTATGCGTTATTTATTTTATAATTTGAAACTTCCCGGGTTTTTTCCGGGTCCTGGGGGAGAAATAAATTTAGCAAGTAATATGCCTAGTATTTTGACTCTAGCTTAAGATCTCCCTTTCAGTTTTAATTTATGGCGGTGAGAGAGACTATCCATTTTTTCTTGAAATCGATATACCAACCTCGACTATGGCCGCAGTCCAGTTTTAGTAATTTAACAAGGTTTTTCGGTTGACCATCGTTGAAGAAGCCTCTTGACGTGCAATCGACCCATCTCACAAATACCAAATTCGTTGATGGAATTATTCCCTATTTGCAATCTGCTCCTAATTGCAGCTGCAGGAGTGGATTATAAGCCAAGACTAATTGCGGGGTCATTTTCCTAACTGTCACATCGATTTTGGTGGTCAATCCATCGTGCGCAACTGCGATATTATCACGGTGGGCTTACTTAGCGCTGTTCAACCGTCACTTGTTTTTGTTTTTCTCCAATATTTCCCTTCGTTGGAAGTAATTGAATTATGTGCTGTTGTGCGCATGCCCGAAAAAGCTTGCTTTTGTCACATTTCTTGAGCCAAATTTCCCCGAGGAAATTTTTTTTCTTTTTTTCTTCTTTTTGCCATCAAAAGTCCCGGTAATTGCATTCAACGCACGCATCGACGTTCAGAATAAAAATAAATGGAAATAAGCGATGCGTCTTTTAACATTAGCCCTTGCACACCCAGGTCGTTTCAATATGATACGCAATTTCACAAATTTACATCGATCGTGCGAAAAGATAATCGATTTTTCTAACGACACATGATTGTGAGGTGCTAGGACAATACGAGATTCAGTGATTCCTATACCCAATAAACCTGACAAAAACAACCACTAATGCACTAAATAGTACGTAAATATGACATATTTTAGGTCATTTTTGTAAATGGGCGTCTTTTTACATGAAGAGACTTCATTCATTGGCAATTATTTTGCAAGTTGTTGTTTGAAAAAGCAACAAAAAATACGATTGTTAACAACATTCTAAAATGACTTTGTCGTCAGTTTAAAAAATTAACCATGTCTTAATGGTCTATTAATTATAAGGTAGAATGTCGAATGCTCTTAATAGATGTCATGTACATGTATACTAAATATTGACGTGATATCATGTGAAATTGAGAAGTTATTTAAAATTTAAAATTTGCTGTCAATTGATTAGACACGTGGCAACAGACATTGTAACATCAGTTTCCCTAGTCTTTCTTCATTCTTAATTTAAATGACGTAATTTTTTTGTCCAAATAAATTCAGTAACGTCATCTGTACTATTTGTATCCCAAGGGACCGGATGGATCTGGATGGGGATTGTCCAATCTGGAACATAATGGCCTAGGGAGGGGATGGGAGAGGGAGAATAAGGTAAGACCGTTCAAATCTTTCGGTCTATCACCAATGACATTGGTGCGATTTATCAGTACGTTAAACACTGAAGACAGTGAACCCTTCGCTAATACGTTAATGTCATTTTCGGATTTATTCCGTATAAACGACCTGGCTTTATCGCTAGTTCCTTGCATCGTTTAGTATTAATTCTCCATCATCCAAAGATGAATTTAGGGCAATGCATCCGCATCTATTGTTTAATATCTTGTATTTCTGCACTAGGTGTATTAGTAAAAGGTTTCATGACTGAGTGCACATGCACATCTTTAGCCTTTTAATGAACAATTCAGTTTTGTCAACACTCCGTTCACGTATTTTTAAAATAGATATATTTCAACATCTAGAATACATGTATAATTGTTAAGGTTTTTAAGGTGATTTTTGTAGTAACATTAACTGGAATTTGCTGCTAACGTTTCGCTTATTATCTGAACATTTTTCATAGACAACAGGTTATGATATTGCAACAGATATTTAATGTATTTTGCACTATTCCATAAGACGTTTTTATAAAAAATCCGAAATCAATTTTTGATTGTATAATTTCAATTTTTCTTTGAATTTTACCCTGATATCGTTTTTTGGCATTGTTGATATTCCATTATGCGTAGGCTTGCTTTGGATTAAACTTTGAAAGATTAAATTTTCAAATTATAGTAGGAAACGCCGAAACATTACTCTTAACATGCACCCCCTTTGGCCAGTTTATTAACGTCGCGTCCTCATGGTTAGTAACCGTGAGCGTACAAAGGTTGAATATATCCCGAGGTGTCATAGACCTACCAACGCTGAATTTTTTTCTTCTTTATCCTCATACATGTAAATAAAACTGCATAGATGGTTCTAAGCAAATCGAGCATTGTCACTGCAAATATTCAGAAAAATGTTGTGATATAGTAACCATGAAAGTAGGTTTTTTGCTTTAATCTATTAATGGGCTGTCCATAAAATACTTTTTTTTAAAGATTTTTTATGTGAATGGACATCATCCTGTTCAATAAAGGGACGTCCATCATTGGTCATTCTTTTCCTTTTTCAGTCGTCACAAAAGAACGACCTTTAAGGTCTTTTTTCTCTTTTTCTTTAAATTAAATTGAAATTTGGTGTCATTTAGTGTAAAAATAGCATGAAACTTTTCTATTATGAAATCAGTTGCTTGTTTTTATTCATTTTCAAAATAACGTACTTTTTGTCCAAATAAATTTAGTAACGTCATTTGGACTATTTGTGGGTGGGGGTTGTCAAATTCATGAAGATAATGGAGGGGGTAATTGGTCGAAAAAAATCGATTTTGTAATTGTCGTTTCAATTTAGTGTCTGTTAGTTATTTTAACTGAATTGGTAGCAGTAGTGCTTGCTATTTGTCATTTACGAATGTCACGGATGACTATTCTGGAAACCTTGTTTGATTAGACAGTAAAAACTTCATCAAAATAGTTTGGTTATTACTTTTAATGAGTTTTAAGAAACCAAAAATGACGGCGAAATACCTCATAAAAGTTTCATAAAGTTTGCTTCCTGAAATTTCTGTCCACAAAAAAAATTGTCCACAAATTTCTGCCAGTCTTGATTACGGTTAAGGCAACTCTTGCCAGGCTACACTGGCACCGCATTATTGGCTTTCTGCCTCGTGGTTAAGCGCGGTGATGACCTTTTAGTTTTTGATCCTGTTTTCCGTTGCTCAACTACTTTAGGCGTGTTTTAATTGTGAAATCTTCGCACGACCTGCAACTGCGAATTTTTGCCTCAAAGTTTGAGCGCGGCTGCACGTTTTTGGTCTTGTTTGTGAAACGTGAGTGAAATTTTCAACCACAACAAGGGGGCTACAAAAATTGGATCTCTGGCGGACTCTTGTCTTCACTGGATTGGTTGCCCTGATAAAATATTGCGTATACGTATAAGTAGTATGAAAAACACGCAGCATATTTAATTTGCTTTTCTATTTTACATTTTTTTCTTTTTTAATACATATTTATTGTATGTGCTTTTGCCACAGGGAGTTTTGCGTTTTCCTAACCTCTTTATGCGTTTACCTCAACGGGGTTGCTGGGGGAAGAACTGAAGCACTCCTCGAGTGCTTCAACGCCTCCATCTTCATGCAGGTTTTCATTTCTGACAATGCGGACTGGAGGGCGTTTAGGCAACCAGCAACTTAAAAATTGTCTCGAGTGCACTCTGGTTCGTGGACTTAAAATTTCCGTCGCTTTGTCTTGCGGTTCTCATCAAGTTCGTGCATCGCGCCCTCTCATGGGGGACGCATCAGTATGCGGTATGCCTAGCCAGCGCAAGACGCGCTCCAATTTACAGAAATTGTATTAAAAAAAACAAGAAAAAATCATAGAAGTTATTGGATACTTCCAGACTTTTCAGAGACAGCTATTCCACCTGTAGGGGGCCGTTCATAAATAACATCCAAGATTGGAGGGGCGGGAGATTGAAGGTGGGGGAGGGAGTTGTAACGCACTAATTGGACAGGGGGTAGGGGCTCAGTAATTTCAGACGTCCAAATTGTCAATTACAAACACAAACCTTGGTGGCACGGCGAACAAAACAGTGAGTGAACATAAAATAATACAAAGAATGGGTAAATACATGCATGCAAGTATGCAGTTGCAGCTCGATTATCCGAGGTAGTCGGGACCGCGATAAACTCGGATAATCGAAAGCATAGTTAAAAATACAATATTCACGAACACCGAACACGAAAAGACAAAAATATTCCGTTCGAAAATAGCTAATTAACAAATCACTTTTAACCGGATTATATGGCCTCCAACCCACTCAGTACACCTTCACTCTCATCACTTCTTTTTATGACGTTTTTTGAAAGTTTATTTGCTCGGGACATCGGTTAATCCGAGCGCTTATACGAGGTTGCTTCATATCGGCTGATCCGAATATTGGATAATCCAGGATCGAGCTTCCACTGTACTGCGCTGTTTTTTGAATGGATGTCATTTCCTTCCTTAAAGACGTCTTGTACATGTACATGTAGCGTGATTACTGTTGTAGTGATCATATTTTTATCATATTTAATAAACTGTTTCAAGACTCGGGTGGAAAGGTATTTGCTATATATTGGGTTACACTAACCGTAACTGACCGTACATATGTATATGCGCCATATTTAGGCCCACATATGACCAAAGATTGACATCGCAATACATGGCAGCTTTAGGTAAAGCCATACACTAAAATTGCATGTGACTGCATACATATACATACATATGCATGCATACATATGCTACACATAGAATATGTTGCATTTTTTAACTAAAGCCTATCTCATTACTGTTCACTTCCCGCAAAAATGTAATCTATGCCAAAATAAATGAAACACATTTTCCAAGTATGGATATACATGTACATGTATAGAGGTATGAATGACCTATCTGGGTATGTATGGAGATATTCACTGCATATGGGCACATGTGGATACACACACTGTATGTGTCCATAAGGTCTATTTATGGCCAATTACTGAGCATAGGTGTGGTGTATATTTTGTTTTTGGTTAAACATAGACGCTATTCATGCAAATAATGAATAAGTCATACTGTACATGTCCATATATGGCCCATAATTATTTTTTTCCACCGGGAAGTGTCGTCATAGTACGTCATTACTCAGCAATTACAATAGCGTCACCAAATTTACGACTGGTTAACAAAAACGTCACCAAATTTACGCCATATCGACAAGCCTGCATTTCTATTAATTCATAACTGGTAATTATAAGTTTAGTCTTGTTGAAGTTCGAGTGACCTGATATAGACGTCATGTTATATGGAAATGTGACGTTATTTTGATTGCGAGTTGACGTTATTAGATTTTGCATTTTTGAATTTTTTTCCAAGTCAACATGATGTCATATTTGTCCAAATAAGTTGAACTATAACGTCATTAAAATGTTTCTACTTGAGACGGCGTAGTGAGGTGTGATGGTTTCTGTTTACAGAAATTTCCTGTGGCTTTTCTAATATGGGTGAATTTGATTTTAAAGCATGGGTGAATTTGATTTTAAAGCATGTGTAAATCCAAGGTGGTTAGTGGACAGGGCCAACAAGCCCCTTTTGAGTTTGAGAGTAAAAACCAGTGTCCTCTTTAGGATAATATGTAGGTGATTTGTAGCGTGGGGGGTAATGGTTTTTCGATTTCTCATTACTTCTAAGAAAGCCTCTCGTCATCAGGGCTAATTACAATTTCGGTTGCAAATTGAAATAGGGGAAAACGCAATTTGATACGCGGGTAGCGTGGCATCGAACTCGCTCCTTCCACCGTCCACCGCCATGTCCACTTGATGAACGAGTAACCTGTTCTTGGCCTGCTCTGGCTGGGTATGCACATGTTAGGCCATTTGTTGCCACATCTGGGAATGCATTTGGGACGGTCTTACGTATCCTAAACCGAGGTCAAGGGGAGTTGCTTGTCTCTCCCCATAATTTCAAATCCTAATTTGCTCTACGAATTTCGATATAATAAATGAGCAGTTTCACAGGTATTAACACTCCTCAGGCAGCTAATACGAAAACACACCAACGTAAACTGTTATTGCTGATAATTTTATGCTTTGCTAGGGCTGAACATAAAGGGCGTCCAACAAAGTGGCACGAATGGTCCAGATGATGGTTGTTATTGATTTATTTGGTCAAAAAAGACTGTTTTAATAATTAGAATAGACCAAAACCCAATGTAGTAGTATCTCTAATATATATACCATCATATTTTTCTGCTAAATGGCATGAAATTTCAATCTAAACTAGCCACACTTCCACATAACATGACGTAAAGATTTTGTCCGAGCCAAAAGGATGCCCACCACGCAAAAAAAAATGTTACACAATTTTGCTTCAAATACTTATTGTAATTGCTAAATTTATTTTTTCCAACGTAGAATTGGTTGTCCACTAGCGTCTGAGTTATTTTTACAATTTGAAAATGCCCCGTTTATTAATAAAAATTAAACTATTAATTCATAAACTTAAAAAAACGTTATGCAACGTTTGAAGGTTTGCATTTAGAGGAAAATTCCATGTACGGAGATCGCATCACGGTTTTTTCCCCGTTTATTTACTTTTTTTTAAAAATAAATCAATTGGACATTTTCAAATGATAGAAAATAATTCAAACCCTAGTGGACGACCAGCTAGAGCATTTACAGTGTATGTATGTTATTTCATTAAATGCTTTAAGTTACTTATGTGAAAGTTTTCTCTCACTAGCAATTTTTCAAGCAATTCAGCTAGCAATTTAGGTTATTTAAATTTCGTGTGTTTGAAATTTCAAGCTTAACATCAAACATTCTCGGTAGGTTGTAATCTTTAGCTTTGTTTCGCTTAAAATTTGCTTTCACGCACAATTTCTTGGGCACATGTTCCTTGAGTGCAAAAGTATAGCATCACTCTATAGCTGCGTTTATGCTAGCGTACACAGTGTAATCGGATATAGCCATTGCCCTACAAAATGGTTCAGTCTACACAGGTTATAGAGCAATCTTCCTTCATTGTGTACACATCGCTAGAGAAGCCTATCTAGAGAAAACGCACTCTAGTAGAGCTGCCACGAAGAGAAACACAGTATATGCATTTGGTTACATTTTGAGAAGATGAGAGATAAGCTATTTGTCCTCCCTTCATAACCATTGCACGACGGCTGGTTTACAAAGCCTTATTTCGGGTTTCGAGAGTGAATAACTGCATTTTAACACTGTTAAAAGATGCTAATGACCACAGTACTCAGTAACTGCAAATATGCTATTAGCTCATTTTTCAAAGAAAAATTGAGACAGTGTTTTTCCGTGGGGTTGCCGCTGTGTTAACTGGCATTTTGTCTACAGTGTATCGGTACCCTTAAAGCGGATCCTCAGCGGCGGCGGCGCTGGCGTCGCCCTCTCCATCCCCTAAAATCGATATCAGGGTCCTGGGCGTCGCAGTTTAGCGGAGAATTGGCTTCGTTATTTTCGCTGTTTTCGCCGATGCGACGTAGCCTGCCGATCTGGCGTTTCTAGAACCCCTTTGGCTCTCCATCAACCGCGCGTGAGGCTGCCACTCTCTGCCGCGCAACCTCCTCAGTCAATCGGCAGAAGCCGAGCGGAGCCTACGTACCTCTTCTCTCTCTCTCTCTCTCTTATTTCTAGTCCAGTTAGTCGCTGTTAGCCAAGAGCTTTTCCCGGTTCGACCAGATAGATGTTGCCGTCTCCACTCGCTCGTTCTCGGCGTCCGTCGCTGGTGATGTAGTCCGAGTGGACCGAAGAAGCCATCGTCCAGTTTCGCGCTGTGCCTGGGATTTCGGGATTCGAGGGTCGAGGGTCCAGGGGCACCATGAACGGCACCGACACGTGCCAGCCTACGGGAACGGCGTCCCAGCCTCAGGCCAAAGACGGACTCATGTGGCAGACTCTGATGGTGGAGGACTCTTCGTCCTCGCCGATCAACGACAACCAGGCCGCGGTGGACAATGGCGACGCGCGGATGACCGCCACCCCGGCTTCGGTCGCGCCCACCCCCTCCCTGCAGCAGGAGCGCATCTCGGCAGCCCAGCTGCAGAACGCTGTCCTCTCCGCCATTTCAGGTAGGGTCACGAAGTCACGTGGCTTTGTATTGGTCAGTTTTTTAGGTGTGTTGGAGTCTGGTGGTAATAGGCTTGTTGCGCAGACCTCTTCTTGCCAAGAGAGCTAGCACCCTATGTGAGGATGGTACACTCATTGCGACATTGTCAGTGTGGAGAACCTACAGTGTGCATTATACTGTCAGTACTACTGACTGTCTCGGGGTGTCTGCATGCATGCTGTTGAAGTTCTCCAAACGTTGAATTGGCATAAGGGCACTGGGTCAGCGATTTTTAAGTAAATAGTAATACCATGACTATTTCACAAAAGACTAGTGCTTGATGATATGATTGATGTTAATAGCATGACATGTTAATGTTAATTATCAGTAATATTGACTTTGTCAGGATATCTGCAGGCTACTGGAGTCCTTGAAAAGTCGTCGAATTAGCATTTTGATCAACAATTTTACATGCACATATTGTATACATGTAAGTAAATACCATGGCTAAACATGTACATGTACAATGTATTTCACAAAAAAACTAATGCTTGATATTTTTGATTACTAAACGATCAGTAATACTGACAGTGTTAGGGTGCTTGCAGGACGTTGAATTGCCGTGAGGGCCAACGATTTTCATAGTATCTAATTTGATTAGCTGACATTTCAGGAAAACACGAGTATTTTCACGAGGTAAGCCTACTAATAATCGATGTACAGTTACTGTACATGTATATTGGTCCACTTGAAAAATGAACATTTTTTCTTGTCACATTGACAATTGTTGAAAATCAATTAGAAATTGAAAAACATCTGCTAAATCGATAACGTTGTTTAAATTGTTGCAGTCATATGCTAAGTCATGAAAGCAATTTTGAAGTCCTTGAAATGACATTCATTTCGCATTGCCAACTCTTGTTGATAACGTGATTATGCATGAATATTTTAATAAACATTCAAATGCATTTAAGACGGGATTTGATAAAACTTTTTTTCTTTGTGACGTTTTTTAATTCTTTGGAGGCGGGCTCAGTTCGGTGTTCAAAAATAATACGGGCGTTGAGAATGTGCTTTCGATGACCTCGAACAAAGATGAAACTCCCATGCCTGCTATTACTATTTCGCGATGCCAAATTAAAAAAATGGTGAGTAAATAAATAAAAAAGCGATTATCAAAGTAAATACGACTCGATAATAGCCTGAATAAACAAATATAAATAAATAAAACAAAAAAGTTGGCAAGTGGATATTAAAATGATTTGAAGCTTCACATTTTTTAAATGTTTTGGCTGACTTCATTATTTTCAAGAAATTGTGCAGCAATGAAAAAGGAGTCCAAGAAAAACTAGATTTCTTAATTTACTTTCACGTGTTTGTTCAACGATGTGGCTACAAATGCAAAGCCATTTTAAATACTGTTCTTGTATGAACAAATATTAAAACTACTACTAGCAACTACAGTGTACATGCAGATACGAATCGCAGAAATACGCTAATAAAAAGCCGTCATGCAAGTAGTTGTATCCCATATTTAACGGCAAGGCAGTTCTAACGCCCCTTGAAACCTACAGGAAGTCAGTTGAAACATTCTCGTATAAGTAATCACGTATCAAATGCACACTAATTGACCTTGAAACTAATTTCAGTCTTCAGATATCGAAAAGGCTTTTCTGGCACGCATCGTTCGACAACTAGTGTATAAAATAACATTAAAACGCTTAACGGTAAATTCGTTTAATGCATAAAAAAGCGATATCGAGAAAATTCTGCCAATGAATTATTTACATGTATTTTCTCAGAGAAAATGGCGAGCACGTGTAAATTATTTATGAATTTCATGCGTGCAGAACATGAATGCCAAATTCCTCTAGTTTGATGAGGCCATTTTAGGGCGGATATGATCCATGAGTTTGTCTTTTTGTTGATGGAAGAGTCTCGATGAGTGATGGAGTCTCAGTAAAACGTATCCCAATGCCAAAAACGTGTAGCCTATTGTTGTTGCATTTTATACCCACAGAACATAGCCGTAGAACGAGCTTGACTTCGAGGGAGTTTCTTTTTTAAGTCCCAAACATTCGTGCAGCACGTCGGTGCCGGTGGTGAATCATGGGAATTGATGTCATCAGTTTGTCCCGAATGTTTTTCAACATCCGGAAAGCCTCCCGCCTAATCCCACGTGGGTGGCACGTACTGACCTCCGTGACCCCACGGAGGCTTTTCTGGGAATTGGCGTACGGCGCAGTCCCAGCACGCCTCACGAACGTCTTGATCTGTCCAGGACCTTAACGAGCTGCTAGTCTATTTCAGGAATATTTAGCTGCGGTTAACCCTTGCAAAATATTTAACCAGAACAAGATGTATGGCCTCGTTGGGAATTCGCTATTGTTGTGGCTTAAGGAGGGCTGAAGGAGTTTAAGTTTTTCAGTTAACAGCGATTTGCGTTTCTTGCAAGCCGCTCTTGTTGTTGGGTTTGGGGAACGGCTCAAAATTCCGCAGCAATTCCAAAAACAGACGCTGACTAATAGGCTGTTTGGGCAGTCAATGAAAATGACGAATTTGGAGCAAATGTGAAAAAGAGAAACCTAGCATGTAAGCTGCTTTGCCAAATCGAGCCGCAGTCTGCAGGGTGCTCTCATTCCCTGGAGACAAAATAAGCAAACGTTGCATGGATCTCTGATGAGATTGCTTTACCAATTCATTGGCGAACAGACCCTGGAATGACTCGAGGGATTGTCACTGACCAATGATACGGCCCTGCCGTGATGAATGGATCATGACACTGAATTCTTTGTGTTCCAAGGCTTTCCGCAAGGCTGAGCTTAAACCACTTTGGAGATGGAGGATGGAAACCTATACATGTACGGTTCCAGTGGTTCAGAATTTGTTTGGGAAATTTCCAGAATTTTACGAAAATTGTGTACATGTACGATTTTTGCCTCCACTATGGCCACTTTTCGGTTGTCTACTAGGGACTGTTTGTTCAGTACTTTAAAAATTACCCGTTTATTTCTTTAACAGATTAAATACGGTAAACTTAAAAAAACGTATTTGCAATTTAAATTTTTGAAGGTTGAATTGAGAGGAAAACCCCGTTTTCGAAGGTCGCTCAATTTTTTTTGAAGTTTATTGAATTTTTTTAGAAATAAAGGAAATTTCAAATTGTAAAAAATAACTCAGATCCTAGTGAGCAAACAATTTTACAAAATAATATACATCAAGCAAAAATGTGTAATTTTTTGCATGGTGGGCATCCTTTTGGGTTGGCCTTAATTTCGTTCAAAATGTACTTCTTCTTTTGCGTAAAGACTCGTTGAAAGGGGATTCAAGATCCAGTTTTCTCATTTGTTTGAGCGTAGCAACCGAAATCCTCTTCAGCATTCTCTGAATACAAAATTAACTCAGACTCGGATTTCGTGAAACTAATCACTAATACACGTCTTAAAACATGTTTGTTAACATGCAGAAAGGTTTAATAAATAAGCAGCAAGCATTTCGAGGCTCTTGAGTTTAGAAAGCTTAACATTGGAATCCTCGTTCAACTCCTGTCAAATAATTCATTACCAAGGACCTCTTGAACCTTAAGCGCCATAAACCGGGCATCTGCCTGGTCAACACTTGCTGTTTCCCTGTTAGCTTTGAGTAACATGGCACGAGGTGTCCAGTTTCGATTGATTTTTGTTCCACGAACACGACCCCTCGACTTCGACCCAGGCCCTCCGCTGGGGTGCATCATCCCATAGCCGATAATTATGCGTAATAACAACAAACGTTTGGCGAAGATTCACCTCTAGGGCACGCCGCATGCTTTAAAGTTCAGTACTGTCAGCTACTGCAAATTGTTTAAAACTTCACCTCCTTAACCCCCTTTCCCACTTGTGCGAAAGATGCGGTTTCTGCAGGCCTTCCATTAAAAATCCATTTTTTCTCCCCTTGAATTGCGAAGGCATTTCTGGCGAGGGGTTTGATAGCAACAGCGTACTTGGAGGAGGAGGGGGCATTCTTGATCTTGAATAATGTTCAAAGTCGGCCAAAGTTTTCTTGTTAACTACAGTGACTACGGCACCAGGGCCGTTGATTCCAACCCCACTTTTAACTACAGACAAGCACAGCCCAATTTGTACAGACCTGGGCTCACCGTGGCTTTACTCCCGATTCCTAATTGCCCACCTTGGTCGTCTTCCCCTCCATTAATCTCTCAGATTTTCTCCCTCCAACTATGTGTTTATGATGCCAGATCACGGCTGGGAATCCTTCCTTGCCATTGGCCTTCCAGCCATCACGGGCTGGTCGAATACTTCAGTTAGTCAGCTTTAAATCATGTATTTATTTTTCGTCTTTTTCAACGCGTCCTCCGTGGCTTTCAGGGTGAGTAACTGAGTTTCATCTGCATGTGGTCATAAAGGATGCTGGGGAGCCGGTGCCAGTACAGCTGTTGCCAGCAGACTACACCGAAGTGGTGGCAAGTTGCCACGTCTTTTAAGCGTGCCAATGGTAATCCCCCTGTTCTGGGTTTGTGGGACAGTGTTGCGGTGGTGACTTTCCCCGAATTGTGGCACTCGTCTTAACGAATAAAAGTATGAACCCCAATCGCCAGGAAGTATGCTTGGGGCGCTTATGTCGTTGCTGTGAAAACCACCTGTGGATTATGCACCTGCGAATATGTCTCAGAGCACTCTCCTGATGCATCAAGAATGGCTTTAAAAGAAAATTTCATTGATTTTCGTATTTTTTGCGGAATTCAATATACAGAACACTATAATTTGCGTAATGCGCATCATAATGCATTTTTCATTGAAGATGACACGATCAAGTTCGTCGCTGTACATCGCAGTACACCCTAGGAAGTTCCTAGAGGGAGCGAAACGTAATTAAGGATAAAATCGAAAAACGTGATCGTGTCATCCTCGATTTTTTTTCACTGAACCCGATCACTTGGTGGAGAAACTTAATAATGCTTTTGTTTTTCATTGCTTCATATACACTGTACTTGCTAGTGATTTATGCTATCTTCGTTTTAGGTAATTTGTTACTCTTTGCGAATTTTTGAGGATTTTGTGAATGAGCATCGTTCTTTTCCTTAAAGAAACGTCTCAAAAAGATGGTATGTTAATAACAAAGTCATAAGGACGTCATTAAATGAATAAACCATGTGTTAATGATATACAGTGTAGTAATTATAAGATAGAAAGTCGCATGCACTAGAAGAGTAATTTATTTTACAGTGAAAGGACATTTCATTTTGAAATTTGCTCTCGTTTAATATGGCTATAAGACGTCACCTGTTAGGTAGATGCAAAATGCCGTGCTTTTGTCCAAATTGTGTTACAATCTTTTCGTCAATATTTTATTTTTGCAAAGAAAATGTTTTTACTCTTGGAGTTACTCATCTGAACGATTTGTAATTCTAGTGGCAGCTTTTGTAAGTTGGTACTATGGATAGAATTTTTAAAAAATGCAGACATAAGACCACTTATTTTGTAGTCTGCAGTGAATATAGACAATTTGCATGTACGTGTACAAGAATGCTTAAGCTTGCGCTATCTCTGTTCAGTTATTGACTGTGCATCGTACATGTGCAGCAAACAGTATAAAAAAACACCTTGGAGATTTTGTTCTGCCTTGCATATGACCTCCTGCAAGGTTAAATATTTGGAGCCTTAGGTCTTCCCCCTTCGGTATCTAGTTATTGTGATACACGATGTCTGCGAGCGCCTTCTGCATGTACATCTAGGGTGTGCGCTTGTGTGGCCCTGAATCTTCCAAACCCTATTATTGACATTTTTGGATGGGCCTGAACGTTTCCTTTTGAGTGCTATTGATTTTCGTTAAATCTCTAT
>JAQIXS010004426.1:0-15162 GCA_034700785.1 Rossiulus vilnensis
ATTTAATTTATTTGAACAATAAGAACGTCATTTTGAATCCCACATACGGTAACCTCTGAATAATATCAAATAAAAATAATAACATTGGTTGATGGACTGCACCTCTACCACATGGCATAGTTTTTAGGTAACTATAGGGTACCGAGTTGAGTTGAATTGAATCCTAAATCAATGGATGGAGAAGGGCCCAGTGTGGCGGAAGGGGAATTCAATCTCGAATCAGAAATTTGGTATAAGGGAACGGGGAAAATGGCGGACGCCGTTCTAAAATAACTGAACTAGGAAAAAGAGCAACGGGAAATGACGGTAAAAACGAGGACAGAAAATGACCGAGACGGCCGTGATTTATGACTCCGAAATGATGGCGCACAAAAAATGAAAATAATTTGGGTGGACGGAAAATCAAGAGGCAAAATTAATTAAATTGTATTGATGGTGGCATGAAGGAAGGGAAAGCAGCCTCTTCAGTCCTCACAGAATGATATCTTGTAATCGTGTCGCTGTTGATGAAATTTACAACGAGTCGTTTAAAGTGAGATACTTTTTCAAAGTATAGCCGCGATATAAATGTGCAATTCATTATATTTATAGCCACCCACAATCTATCCGTACAAATCTGGGTCGTCCATAAATGACATCCGCGGTTAGAGTGCCCTTAACAATTGAGCGATCATGGATTTGATACACTTTTCAGACCAATTTAAAATTTTAATTGATATGGAGGTGGGAAAAGCGAGCAGGAAACACCTGTAGCACACTATATATAAATGAGTAGGCGTATATTCCCTGTACCATGAATCTGCATGTAATCGACTGTAAATACAATATATTAATGATTTAACTGAAATATTTTTATAAAATAAATTTAAAGCATTAAATACTGACCAATGCAGTTCATGCCTTGCTTTCATTGAATTCATAATTATGAAAATTTTAATGAAGTGCTTTAATAAAACATATCAAATTTATCTATTCTGGAAATATGTTACTAATATATATGCGTATATTATATATTTTACCAATATATTTGATATATATTTCAAATGGATATATATATATATGCGTAGATTTGTAATAAATTATTCGGATATCATTTTCCAAATTGGAAATTATTTTCTGGAATTTACTCACTACATGTATATTCCCTTTAATTACGTTTTACAGCACTAACAAATAACCATAGAGTTTTGTCAAATTTCTTTTCTTTATATAAATTGCTCTTCTTATTAACGTATGTTTTGGTTTCATACATGCAGTAAATTTTACACCTGAAATGTTATACATTGTGGTCAAATTTGTTTTTAATTTCAGAAATAAAGTAAGCAAATAGAGGGAAATGAACACCTACCTATAAGTCACTTCTCAAATGACGTTAAGTGCGAATATATTCGCGAAGTGTACCGATGATGATGCATTTTTCATTTTTTTATTGAAAAAGGGAGGGGAACCCCTGTGTAGAGCAATCTATAGTAATTCAAGTATTATTTTTCACATAAAAACAATCAGTCTTCCAGATGCGAAATGCAATTTGCATTAACATCATTTGTTTCTTAGATTATTTTCCCTTGTAGCCGGTTACAGCAGAGTTGCTTTGTGCAATTTCATATACATTGTAGGATTTTTTTTATAATTTTACGACTTCCTCATTTGAATTTTCAATTTAAATATTTCCGATAAAAGCTTTACAAATCCACCAATTGTATTAGGGATAGGTTAAAAACGCAACATTTTTTGGAAGTGGATACATTGTTCTTCAAGTGGACCCCGTAGCACGATCGCCCTCTGGTGGTCTTTCACGAAGGGTACACCAATTATTTTACTGTAGCACAAGTGTAGGAAATAAATGCTAGAAAAAAAAAACAGCACGCAATTTTTCAAACTTTGTATGATAAATTGAGATATCAAACGAAAATAAGAAAAAAATGACAACCACTCGTGAATTATTGTATTTGAAGAATTCGTTCAGTTTTAAATTGGCTTTCTTTTCTTTCTTTTATAAATGCTTTAAATTGTTCTTCTTGGTTTAGATTTCTAGTCCATGCATATTTATGGACATTTTTTTGAAAGAGCTGCTCTATTAGTTCAGTGCATGTTACATCGACATTAACTACTTTTCATTTATGGACATAACTTGAAAAAACACCCCTGGTGGGTGTGGCCTAGGTCATAGCCCCCAGTGTGAACCTTGCCCATTCGTAATATGTTCTTATTACTTATAAAATTTAAAAATTTATCTGGATAATTTAGTTCAAATTATTTCCGCACCATTTTCATCTCCGTGGTGGTCCATTGGCATTGTGAAATTATGTCTTTGGGCCTTGCACGGAGTGCCCTCTAGGGAGACTGGAGACGTAACCCTGCTGAGACTTTTGTTTTAAAAGCAAAATATGTCAGGTGTGGTCCGATATAGAAATGCAAAAGGAGAATAATTGCATGAAATTAATTTGTCCTATAAAACAGATCTGATATACCGCACAATACGATCCAAGAATTTAGCGACAATCTGTCAAAATTTCGACACCCCTAAATAGTGACCCAATAAGCCTCATCTTTATCACTCTGCTTGACATGCGCAATAGATTGCACTTGCCACCGAAAATTACACCCAACTTACCCAACCTCAAATTTATCTTGTAGCATGCTTCAAATATAGTCGAAGTAAGATCTTTTTAAAAATAATAAATGTTTCACGCATTAACATTCATTTCTTTATATTTTTACTACTGTTTTACAATTTTTAACGTTTTGAACTTCTATTGTCAACTTATGTTCAATTAGTACGCACGATGGCGAATTTTTAAAAAACGTTTTCAAAGTTGCGTAGTAAATAATTAAGTTAATAATTTTCAAAGTTCAAAGTTTAATAATTTTAAAAATATGCGTTATCTTGTGTACTAATTGAACTTAAGTTATTAATGGAAGTTGTTTAAAAAAATAATAAATTAATAAAAAGAAATGAATACAAATGAGTGAAACATTCATTATTAAAAATTGTACTTCGACAATAATTTAAACATGCTGTAAGATTAATTTGAGGTAGTCTACCTTGGGTTTGCAAGATTTCGTGAGAATGAAGAGTTCATTACTGTGTGCATTTTTTAAATTTTTTTTTATGAAGTGCATCTAAAAGTAAACCATGTTTCGAGTTAATTTACTGAATAGTCGACTGAATTTGGTTTCTTTTTCTCATTTTCACCTATTTTTATTAACAATTTTAGCGGATATGAATGGGGCGTTGATTTCGAACCTTTTTCAAACCTGAATTTACCAAAATGCAAACAATTTGAATGACCTTGGAAGTCCGATGAAAAATAAATACAATTCATCTTAGACTTTTTTGTTGTGGAAACATATTCATATAAATGTTCTCAGATGGGTTTTTATGTGGGTTATGAGAAAAAATTTAACTAGTTCAATTAGGCACAAAAGAAAAGGATTATCCGCAACAGCCATTACAAACTGTGAATAAAACATTGTTTACCATCTATTAAAGTGTTATCTGGAGATTTGCTGAACAAAAAGGTTTGAATTTTTTTTTGTGAAGTCAGAAGCCAAAGCTAAACACTAGACGTGCCTATAGTTTCTAGGCGTCCCATCAACTGTAGATAATAGATGAAATTGGGGCGTGTTCCCCCACATTTCCCCTCCATCTTACTAACCCCCTCCCTCAACCCCATTTATGGGCAAAAATGTATTCAGTCAAAGAATTTGCTCAATCAATAAATAAGTGTTGGCTTTATGTTCAAACATTCCTAACATATAAATATACTTAACAGACAATATTAACAAACGTATTTATCTTTCATTTAATCATTAACATAAAGGAATGTTTGCTTCATTTGTCTATCTAAAATATTAATTCGTTTTCATATTTAGAAATGGACCTCTATTACATTCAGTTTGTAGCATTGGTTAATGGATTGCATCCCATCGAATACCACATGGCATATCTTTGCTTATAGTAAGTTACTGATTCTAACTGAAGTAAATTAAACGAATATAACCTACCAGATAACTTTCAAAATGTAACGTGCAAATCTCCTTACACAAATTTGCATTTCCAACGTAATTCAATGTTTTTGGGCGAACTTTCTTTTCTACTTATCCTAAAAGTAGATGTAAAAGGACTTCACCACAAGGGATAGTGGTAATTTTAGATGATTTTAAAGGCAGTTTAAATTCGCTATTAGAAAACAAATTAACTGTCAATAATAAAGTAATACAAAAATTAATTTTATGAATAATTTAATTATTTTAAATAAGGCCTAATTTCGTTATGCGGCAAATACTTACATGCACTGTACATGAATCCGAGGTCATTTTCACAAACCAAAATGTACACAGATGGAATTTACTAGCAGATTACTGGAGTAATGTGTATAGCTTGAAGTACTTTTAATTTCTACATGTACTAATACATTTTTCCTCCCATTAGGAGGAAGAGGAAATCCAGTAGATCTTAGGAATTCTTCGATCCCCAATTCCTCAACCCCTTTTTCCTTGTCTGATACGGGCCTCAATTCGCGGGCCATTGTTTGCGAAATTGAGGCGAAGAATGAAATCGTCTAAAAATCGCAAATGACAACAAAAACATTGACACGAGTCAGCGACTAGCATAAAAATGGCGCATTCAATGGATCGTAAATAAGAGCGAAAATTAAGCTAATTCCCATAGCAGTCAAACGTAACCTAAAACTGATTTCACCAATAACCCGAATTTCGCGGTATTAATTTCAATAAATCCATCCACTGCAATGGCTACGCGCCATTTCCATTAATCATATCGAGTGAACAAACACTGGTCGGAATTACGCGCCATTTTTTTTTTGAATTTTGAAGAAAAAAAATCGATAAAATTAGGCGAGGCGACCTGCTCCAAATGGTCAGGGTGGCTGCAGGTTTTGTTTGCGCATACATTATACCATTTTATCTCACATGATTGGATCATGACTGGAAAATCTGGACACTATTAAGATAGGGGCCCAGAAAAATTATGAATAAGACATCAGCTATTTAAAGAAATTCGTGATAGTTGAACAATTTCAAGAGAAAAATCACATTGTGTGCAATTTCAATATCTAAATTAACGGATAAGCTCGACAAAATGATAGGAAATTTAGGTACGAACGTAACTAAAAACCATAAAATGAAGACATTAAAACAGTGTTTCTCGAATTTCAGTTTTCTAATTACTGACCACCGGAATGGGGAATCCAATAAATGGGACTTCAATCACCTCTGGTTCCTCATGTGCGTGTACATTACACTTGTATACTGATGGCCAGTTGCACCCTTGCAGGTTAAATGAAAGGTTAAATAACCTGGGATTACCTGTAACCGCAAGTTAACCTAAGGGTTAGTAAGTTTGTGATGCACCTTTTTGCTATAGGGGTTTTTAAAACGAGGTATAGGAAGCATGTTACAGCTAAGAATTCTGGGAAAATTGCAAACCTTTAAGCTACCTTAGGTTCACATTTTTTCATGGCTAATCTACTGTTAACTGTTAACATGTTGGGGTGCAATGCTTTTCCTTAGTTAACTAGAGGTTTACCTTGAGTTTTGCTTAACATTTGTTGGTGCATACGGCCCTAAGATCACAAGATACTAATAAACTGTCAATCAAATTTTGTCTATTTCAATATCTAAGTTTCTTCGCCTCTGTGCTCAAAGAACGCATTGTCATTACTAATGACAAAATGACAAGAAATGTAAACACATTTTCAATATTGAGCTAAGAACTATTTCTGAAATTCTCACAAACACTTTATAATGTAGATCCCAAATGTGGCAATATAACCCATTCTACAGTAGCCTACATTATTTGTCAGAATATTAAAATTATTAAATAAAGAGCGTCATAGGGTAATTTATTTTTTTAAAAAATTGTTGAGGATATATATGGAAACGTTAATTTCTTATGAAATAAAATTGTTTCTGCGCAGGAATAATATGTGTCGCCAGTGTGGATCCACTGATATCTGGTTTATATCAGATAAATTGGGTTAATAATGGTTCATGTGCATACTGGAATCTCTCAAGCATTTTAGGGTTATTTAGCAGAATTATTTTTAAAAATATTAAAAAATGTAGAAATGTTTGCTACATGACAAATGATGGTCCACTTTATATTAGTAAAAATTAGAAATATCAAATGATAAATGATAGTTTGTGGCCCACTTATGAGGAGATTAAAAAATCAAAAAGTGATCTCAATGCAATTTTAAAAATTTAAGTTACGCTGAGAGGTATTTTTTCCAACAATTTAATGCATTTTCTTAAAAATAAGTGCGAAAGGAATAGAGAAAACACCACTAATGCGTAAGTCGCAAATCATTCGTTTATAGCTTACTTTGGATAAAAATGTGCATAGTTTTGCGAATATTCAAAATAATGAGAAAGGCATACACTGAGTTTTAATTTATTTAAAAAAATAGCTTCGAAACACTGCATTTCAAGTTTACTTTAATTGCTCGAAAACAAATATTAAAATCTACCGAGAGCGAATATTTAAGGAAAAAAAGATGACCAATAAAGGATTATTTTTTTTCCCTAAAAATTGATAGAAAGAAGGTTCTCCATCTGTATTTTTTCCTTTATCTTAGAATCTGTGGATTTTTCTAGAGCATAGCATGACACGCCCTGAAATGCTCCTTAATTAATTTGCGAAAGTTTCAATTTCAATGAGCAGGTTGGCAATTTCCATAAATGGCAAAAACAGTAAAAATCGTGTTAGTGGGAGCCACTGATGAGTTTTGGTATATGTAAATTTTTTTACTCCATTAAACAACAACAATGGCTAATGACTTTTAATAAACGTGCTTAATTGCTAAATGCATTTTGGACGATTTTGATGTTTCGCGCAAAATCCCAAAGGCAGAGTGGATAAATCGGTGCGCTTAATTTGCGTCTAGACGTTTAGTAGGCATCATTTTTATGAAAACTGCGATTGTTTAGTTAAAACTCCCAAATTGGAGCACGCCTAAGGGGTCGAAAAATGGCCGAATAATTCGGCCAGGGTCCGAATAATCCATCAGCACTGTTTAATCCAGCCCACAACCTTAAAACGTAATTATGAGGACGAAATAAATGACGGATATTTTTTATTGTTATTAAATATAAGCGCAATTAAAGCACTTAGTGCACGATCTCATTATGCGTAGAATTATGATTTATTACGCCGGTTGTGGCCATCTTGAAAAATTATTAAAAATTAATCATATTAAAGCGAACATTTTTTTTTGGTCTTTTGATAATATTGAGGTATTGTGGCAATGAATACCGGGTACCTCCGTGTATCGTCCGTTATTTTTTAAAGTACTTAATTCATAATAATAGCAACCGACTAATGCGACCGTGAGCCCAAATACTAATGGCTTAATTAATATAATTGGGCCGCTCCAAATAAGGATATTAAAACATTAAGTAAAATTTTAAAATTGTGGTGAACTGTTTAAAGCGTGCAATTTTTGAGAAATGTAATGTAATTCACGGAAAATAAAATTTCCGAAAATTAAATTTGACGAAATTATCGTAATTTACATTTTTACAAGGACATACACATATGTTTCATCAACCAATTGGTAAAAGAAAAATCATCGACATGCATTAACCAAAAATTTAATTAAGAAATGTTTTCTAGTTAAAAATGGCACTGTTTTCAACATTTGATGAACCCATGAGAGATCCTTTAACTCTGATTCAGTAGCTGCATATCTACTGAAACGTCACAGTATTAGCTGCCAAGCATAAAGTATTCTTATTATGTGTCAAAATCTATGTATAACCTGTTTTTTTACGATCATATTTAAAAACAAACCCTGCAGTTCACTGTAATATTAGCTCAGCAACTATATAAATACAACTGCATATAATAATAATACATGTATACCTTCATCTTGAAATCATATTTTGTAAAGCATCCCTTAATTGATAAAATAGGCATAGCAAAAATTAACCATTTAAAGGTAGAGTAACAGTAACATGTCATAAAGGAAATCATTTGCAAGAAATTTTCGTTTTCCTGAAATCGTTTTCACAGATACAAGTACTGCAAAGTCAAGTCTGTCATGTTTTCACATATTCAAACAAAATGTACAGGCATTTGTTTGTTTTCGAAGTTTGATGCTTTCACCAGCATATATAAAAAATATTTATTTCGAAGTTTCAGGGCAACATTATATTCAAAACGGCGACACAATTTTCAAGAAATTTTTGGTTAGATAAGCACTAACTATAATCTGTTCTAAACTAGAATATACTGCCTCGTGACTTATTTCCATCCTTAAGCATCGGTGTGGCTTTTTCCATGCTGGATCTCCGATCTAATTTACACAGTTAGCATTTTCAGCTCAATGAAATAAAAGATAATTTCAGTTGCTTTATAACGTGTTGTTTCGATGTATATCCCAGAAAATCCTTTAAAAACTATTGAAAACATTCAATTTCCTCCTTGGATCAAACAAAGCTTGGAAGTTAAGTAATATCGATGGTGAAATTGAAACCATTTCACCGTCTTTTGTTCATTGCGGCTAATAGCGTGATCAAACATACAAAGGGGTAAAAAGTGGCACGAAAACCAGTTTGATTCTTGCTAATATCTCTTCTTCGATAACGGCCATCAGCCCAATAAACCAGGCGTTACACGGAGACATCTGACCACACTGGTCATCTTACTGGTTTCATTTCCTATTTACCATTCCGCTATCTTTTGGTTCTCACCACGGGTGAAGGTAGTGTGTCCGACCCTCCCATTAGCCGGAGGCCTCAAAGGGCATTAGCCCCGATCAGTTGCTGGGGCATGGTCACTCACCTCGGCCAAGAACCCAACACGCTTTTACAAAAAAAAAAAAAAGACTATTCGCTCGACACGCATCATTGATAGCGAGAAATTTCCAAATGTCTTTCGCTTAGCTAATTAGATGTACGTTACTTTCCCCCTAACCTAATAAACCAAATTAAAATCCTTTTTTTGTGTGCGTTGGTTTTCTCACCAAATTTGTCGAAATATTTCGAGCGATTTTCGCTAAATGCATCGATGAGCTAGCGACTAAAATATTCGGCTAGTTATTCGGCACGTTTGTCTGAAAACAAAAAATTAGAAAAAAACCATACATGTAGGTTTTCAATATGTGTGTTAGTAGCCTAATAGCACAATGGCGCTCGAAAAAATAAATGCAAATATTTAGCGCAAATACTGCGAGGCGTAACCAAACGAAACGAATGCGGATTCGAAATTCAATTTATGAAGACAACCAATTAGCAGAAGTAACAATTTGAAAACGATATTCAAATACACCCAACAGCCCAAAATTGGCACGCATTACTTACTCCGTTCTGAATTTCATTCCATTTCATTTCGCATTTATTTATTTATCGGTGAAAAGAAAGAAATAGCTCGAAAGTGAAATTGGGCCTCATTGTTTTCCTCAAGGACATTTCGTTGATGGGGGGAAATTTTCACCAGAATTCTTTAAGTAATAAATTGTTTTTAAATTTATTCCCGAAATGAAAATTCTCAAAAACCTCAATTTACAATTGCTTCGCTACATAAACCAATACGGCACACCAACAGCCTTCTTCGATTTCTATCAACTGAAAAATCCTTGTTAGACCAGTTGCAGTTCTTTTCATTTCGTTTTTACGCTCTAAAGTTTTGAACAATCGAATTGAAAACAAACAAAAATAGCGTGCGTGCAGGAAGCTGCGCTCGAGTGCAATGCGAAAAATGCTGATGGAAAAATGCAGGGTGTGTCATCATCACTGGTCAGGTAAAAACCTCGCTTCGCTGGACATTATAAAAAATTAGACAACTTTGGGGCCGTCCATAAAGGACGTCCTGGAACTTTCATGAGTTTTAAACTCCACCCCATCCTTCACCTGTCTGGTTTTCGCAAATCCCTCCCCGTCCACTCCCCGGACGTCCTTTATGGATGTTCTCTATGAACATTGATAGATCATACGATTGAAGTACTAACAAAATTCAAGATGACTTATAATTCCCTAACTATTCCATGTCTTTCTAATTTCCCTGACAATTCCATGTTTTCCAGGTCTGGTGAGACCCAGCATAACCATCCATTTAGGGGCTCAATGGGCTGAAACAATCAATTGGTCATGACAACGAGTACCCTCAAGACCACACATAGTAGCAAAAAATAATGCTTAATGTGCTGCGTACGTGGTATTATTATCAATGGTAACTCCATCCCCGACATTTATTTTAATTAAATTTCATTCATTCGCCAAAATTAATCACCTGACAAGTGTCAAGGATCGTGCAACGATGTCCTTTTGGCGGATAATAGCATGATGACACGAATTTCAAACCCAAATTCCAATCACATTTATGTCAAACACAATCAATTTACAACCAGCCATTGTGATCAGCTGGAAATCAGCTTATCCAACCGCGGTTGTGTTTTTTATCTCAAGAGGACACAGACACTGCATGTATTACCATGAGTGACATCTGCTGACAATCAGTTTATCATGGATTTCTTCGCAATCATATACGACCCATTTAAGTAGCCACTAACACCGCAGTTTTAATCAAGAACGGTGCAGTTAATTAAAACAGATTAAATTAAAAAGATTAAAATACTCGAAACGTTACATTCTTTAAAACCGCGCCCTGGTCAAGCACGCAAGCATCCGAAATGAAAAATTTGCAAAACCTTTCACTTTCGACATGAATTTTCTTTTTATTATTTTTTTTTATACTATTACAAAATGAGTTTCCCCTTGATCTAAACTCTGCTCGAAAAGATAGGTTAGCGAGAATCGTTTTATACTTCGTGCAATTCTGGAAACAAAAAAAAGATTTTCCAGAGGTCAGCCATCCAAGCAGGCTGACCACGCCCTGAAAATACGGTACGCGAAGTACAAAAACATCCCCAGTAAAAATTGTTATTATTTGCTATTCTTCTGCTCAGTGTGCGCTCAATTGGGTCAGGGAAAACCGGGAGAAAGGTAGTAGTCGAAGCTATCTGATGAACACAAAGGGTTTAGAAAAAAATACCAAAAAAATACCGCTTGCCTAGGAGTGACACCTGGCTGTCAGAAACGGCAATAAACAATGGAGGTGCCAAAGAGATGCGCCGAAAAGATATGCCGAAAGGATCCACCGGATTAAACTACACCCCTGCGCCCACACCCGCATTATATTCCTACCTGTTTTACTTTTCTATTAAAAAGCGTAATTAGAAATCTTCAGAGGTGTGGTCAGCCAGTGGGTGGCCGCAAATCATTGCTCCTTGTTCGTGGCTTTTTTTTAAAAATAAATTTTATTTCATTTTATCATCGCCATCCGAAACCTATTTCTTACCAAAGTGTTAAATAAAAGGGTTGCATTTGGAGCGAGAAGGCTTTTAATTTTCAATTTACCAGAAGATGGGACGGCTGCCTGTTTACAATGTACTCATTACGGCCATTGTGAAGAAGTCCAGTCGTGACTCCGTCCAAAGAGATTGATCGGGTAACGCCATGGCAACGGCCATAGCAACGCTGGCAATTCAGCTATCCTCTGATAATTGAATATAAATCTTTTCTAATACCCATGAAATCATCACGTGGAAGTAGATTTCGTGTCATCGAATTAAAATCATTAAAATACAGGGTGTTACAACATGGTCATCTCAACGTTGACCCTCAATAAAGTAAGAAGGAAATAAGATATTAAAGTTCTGTGTTTGGTACATTTTACAGCAACACAATAACTTGTGATTAAAACTCCACAAGGAAGGTCCAATGTGTGACATGGTTCATTGAGACCAAGTCAGATGCACAGGTTCAAAGGAACCTCCGTACAAAGTACCGCAGAAATCTACCATCAGACCTCAATACCCACCATGCAAAAAATTGCACATTTAGATTCAAACAATTTATTATAATTGTTAAATTCATTTTTTACCGTGTAAAATTGGTTGTCCCCAAGGGTTTAAGTTAATGATTATAATTGCTAAATGCCCCGTTTAAGTATAAAAAATGAAATTTGTAAACAAAAACATCGTTATGTGACCTCCGAAAATAAGTCTTTCCTGCAATTACTTGTTTTTATAGTTCATTTAATTTTTTATTGAATAAACAGGACATTCTCAAATTTAAAAAAATAACTCAGACCCTAGTGGACAACTGATCAATACACTAAAAATACGTTTAGAAATTATAACAAGTAGCCTATTTCGAGTAAAAATGTAATTTGTCATGCTTGATGGGCATCCTTTGGGTAAGGCTTAACAGCATTAAATTGATCATGCAACCTTGTATAAATGTACTTTTTTTAAAAATTTTTTTAAGTTAGTGACCTACTGGTGCAGGGGTGTTTAAATTACATTCACTAAACTCCATTTCGTCATTTGGTCATCCATCCAATATCATTGTTCAATTACATTTCCAACATGTTGAGACTAATCTTTGGAAGGATACAACAATACAAAATTATAGTAGCACATATTCCAGACTTACGTTAAATCTTAAATTCCTCAAGCTACGAATTCCTAGTAAAATAACTGAGTATCAAGAACATGACCAGGAATTCCTATAAAACGATGAATTTACAAACTGACATGATGGAAGTCAGGAAACTAGAGCAGTACGCTCTGCATGTCGCTTTTTTCATGTGTTGGAAATAGAGGTTCGAAATTGCAGAATGATGCATTACAAATTTTCGCCATTCAGTTTCAGCGTGCTTTTTCTGCATTTTCTATTGTCTTCTCGGCTATCAAAGCTCGATTTGAATGCTGTTTTCGCGACATCGAAATATAATGCAGGTGCATTGCGAAGTGAATCTGAAAACATAATTAACCATGGCCTGAAAACGTAAAAACGTTTTCATTTTTTTTTTTCCCAATTTTTGACCAGCTGAAAACAGGACGAGTTACAAGGGTACATTTGCATTTCGCTTTCACGAAGAATGGTATTACGGCTGTGCCCGTCAAACTCAACTGTCCACCTTGATTATCACCCACTGACCGGCACTTGGGGTCAAGCCACCAACGGGTAATTGAAGAGTGGGTGGCACACTTAAAATGCCGTTATAACGTAAAATGCATTATTTTTGACGTATTGCACACATTTCATCCGCCATACCCATATGAAAAAAAATAGAATAGTACTAAAATTCGGTAAATACATTATGCGTAAAAACACTTACCGCAAATGTTATTCGGTTTTCTGGCTTGTTTCTCGAATTAGTCAAGGGCAGCCTCTGCTCCCACACGGCACTCAAAAATGTCCAAGTAAACGCAATTTCGAAACAACAAAAATTACTCGTAATATTATAATAAGTGAAAAAATATTGCCAAATAAAATCTTGAGTGCCTAATGGAACAGAAACGCGTGCAGGAAGAAGAACAGCGAAGAGTGGAATGGAAGCGATGCATTGTGGGTAAGCTCAGCGTACTCAAAATGCAAGTGTATTAACAAGTGTATTTAATTTTAAATCCAATATCTCTGATTTTGAAAAAACACCTATATTACATGATAGCATGCTTCAATATTTTACACTATCATTATCAATTATATCATTAGGCATGACATCACCAACAATCATTACTTGTCAACCGTGCACGATCTTGTTAAATTCTCTTCATTACTGCCAAATATCCTATTTCAGTTTACCTAACATGATCATTAGTTTAGAAATGACATTATCAGAAGGTAATATCTAGTTATAAGTATAAGTAATTATCGTGTAAGATCCGCTTTACACGATTGGTATTACTGTCAGTAGTTCAGCGCAGTACCCAAGTACATGTAGCAGCATGTATCGTGATAAAAAGGCGTGTTGCACTATTCGAATTTTGGACACTAAATCCAATTAATGAGAAAGTTTGTTACCCTGGTTTACTGTGGCAAACTAGCGTTAATTGGGGTTTTCAAATTTAAGATTTCATTAATGAACGTGACATTTTGAAATTAAAAAAACATAACGGAAACCTTAGTGTACGTCACTGGAGACTCCGTGAAAAATAAATTTAGCAATTATACCAAGTATTTGAAGCAAAAATGTGTTTTTTTGCAATATGGGCATCATTTTGGCTCAGCCTTAACAATCAATCTATGGATAAACTAATCTCAGTTTGGTGCAACACCCCATAGATGTCGTCCAATTACATGTATCCCCTTTCGATTATCGAAGAACGCGTAAACATATCGGTGTCAATCACGCGTGTCAAAAGGAACACGTGTTTGAACAACAGGTCAAAGGGCGTCGATCCGTATCCACGATTATTAAAATTCATGCCTGGTTACGGAGCCAGTTACGCGTGAAAAAAACCGCGGTATGAAAGTGACCCAAATATCCCCCTAAAGTCACTCAATTTCATCCAATTTTAAGGGGTAGACACGAGGAGATTAAGGGAGGCAAGAGGCGAGGTTGAGGGGAGCTGTCATCGAAAATTGAAACACAAAAATCAACAATGAAATATTCAACGAAAGCGGGTTAATTGACAGCTGACCAGTGGCTATTCAGCCCCAATGTGGTCAGCGCCTAGGCGGCCAATGGGCCGGCCATAGACGACGCTTGACCCTCTTACCCCCTCCAGTGCATTACAGTTTTAATTGGGCAACCCATCACCCCAGGTAGACCAACTGATCTGGAGGATGATTTTCAATCTATTTGGAAAGAAATGACGTCAATTTGATAGGGAAAAAGGAGTTGTGGTAGAGAAACTGATGTACTCCCCGACGTTGCTCGATTATACATGTACATGTAACGGGTGATACATACATGTACTTATTTTCAGGATTTTCATGGTTTGTAGATCAAAATCCGAAAGCAACCAAATAAAACCGCTTACAGAGTAAGAAAATGTGACTCAAAACGTTTTATTTAGCAACACCATCCGCAGTGATTTCTGTGAGCTAATATGACGTCAGTCACGCAGTATTCAAGACGATGACTGTTCAACTGAAATCAAATTGTGTTTGGCACGGAGCAGGAAGATCGAGTACTTGGCAAGCTGAAGTTGATCAAATTAATTGTTTACTCGAAGCCCACAAAAATCAAAATTATATACTTTTACAGTTAGGAGATAGCCCTTTGCAAAACTGAGCAGAAACTATCCTAACCCATAATGCAATTAATGGTATGCTAAATTCATTTTGGGGTTCGTCCATAAACTACGTAGCCAATTTAGGGGGGAGGGGGGGTTGGCTTAATGG
>JAQIXS010004427.1:0-15157 GCA_034700785.1 Rossiulus vilnensis
ATTGTTATTATTACTTTTTTTATATATATATATATATATATTTTTTTGCTTCTTCGATACACAACTCCTAGACTCCCCACAAAAACTGCACATTTGGACAAACATTCACACTGACACGCACGCAAATTCTCGCACATAACTTTTAACTTAAAAAGCGCGTACAGCATTTTTTACATAACACGAGTTAACTTGAGAGCGTGAAAGACTCGCGCGTACTGTTTAACCTGTACTGTGTGTGTGTGTACCTATAGATTAGAACCGTATTCGACATAAAACGCATCCCTTTCCCTCCCCCGCCTTCCTATAGAAATATAAGAAATAAGCGAACTAACAAAACAGAAAAAAAACAAAAAAAAGCTTTCGTCGTTGGGGATAACACGGATGGATGGATGGATGGATGATATACTGGACGAGGAATTAAGGTGCATGGGTAAAAAAGAATTTCGCCAAGTGTTCACAAATAACAGGTGGTGCGAGTGATCGAAAATGTCGATAGCTAGAACAATTGGCGACCTAGACGCAGTAGTAAAAAGTGTACCGCAAGAATCTTACTCTTTCATTTTGATACCTCCATATGTCAACGAATGAGTTACACGCAATGTCTGGAACTGAGCTCGCAAAATTGCCCGAAAGGGGATGGCCAAACGCTTTGCAATGACGAAACAATCGTAACATATATATATATATATATATATATATCAACAATTAATTCTACCCAAACCCCCTCGTTATATTAGGAAAATAAAAAGTGTGGTTCTTTCCCCGATGCTTTTTAAACGCAGAAATTAATACTTCAACAACAAATAAAAATTGTCATTTGATCGAAGCTTTCAAGTTTTAACAAATTTTTCATAATCGCTATTGTATTTAAGGTCTTTGAGAAGCAGGCAGTTTATAAAAAAAAAAAGAGATAAATGAAATAAAAAGGAAAGCGATGAATTGGGCTCACGCCGCTGTTCAACCATCTCTCTCCCCCTCTTAGCAAATTATAAAAGGCAATTTTTTTCAATCTGCGATTTAATTGTAAACGTGCACGATAAGGCAAATTGTTGCATCGACAGCAATTACACACAATCCATCGCAGAAACGCTTAATTATGATTCGTTTTTAAAGTTCAACGACGTTTAAAATTCTATTTATCGCGAATGAATTTGAGTAAAACTGTGGACATTGGACAACACCCATCCATTTCAATCTGGTTTATTTCGGAGGATTGCATCCGCGTGTGGAAAAAATCACTACATGATATGAGTCTGAATTTAATAAAATATCATCCAAAAAAAGCGAATCGAACTAAAAACCTGTTTTTAGGAGATTTTTTTGGAAAACACTCGAGAGACTTCTGGAGTTACCGATATTTTATAAAAAGGGAAAAACTATAACAAAACGTTGTAGTAATGTTACAGAAAACCCTACATTTACCCAAAATACATTTTTTTAAATTGAGATTGCTTTTATCGATATACCATTAATAATAAGACTTTATAAATGTAAAACCGAAGAGCAATTTGCGAAAGAATATACCGCCATTCGGAAATGTCTTTGAACCTTTGGGAATTTCGGGCAAATGTAAACGAGGTAAGGACATTTGCAGACGGCGTCCATGAGATGTACGAGACGCCGTTCTTATCAAAAAAAAAAAAAATTATAATTACCACAAAATATAATAGAATAAACACTGATGACAGTTTCCTTTCAATGCATACAAGTAAGTGATTTTTGCAGTTTCGTGAAATTCGTCAAGATTCTTACACTCAATTCACAAAAAAAAAAGTTTCCACCGAAGAAGGTACTAACGTTGACGCACTCTCTCTATAGAAACACGCGACACTCGCCAACTTTTATGAAACTCGCAAAATAATATCACACCTTAGTTAATACACAGCGAGCGTCGGATTAGGAACTAATCTAATTTACAAGTGTCAAAAACAACGAACAAAAACAATGAAACCCCTCGAAAAGTTTTCTTTTTTTGTCAATGCAAAAGACTCGCTTCTGCAGACTACTACTACCCGCTTTTTGTTGTTGTTGTAAATCGCCAATTTTAGTGGAAATAATTAGAAAGGTTAAAGGGTTGTGTACATCACAATTACGTGAAATTTACTTTTATCCCTCTTTGACGATTACGAAACTGATGATGACTACGGACGCTTATCATCATCATCATCTTACGTCACGCCATTCACACAATGTGCTCGACGAATTTTGTGACTGACACTTTTAATTAACGTGAGACGTGTGAAGTGCATATTTCACAACTGAATCGCACGAGTCTTGTTTTTCCGTAATTCCGTAATCTAGCGTCCTATACATAGGACGTGCCTTTCTTTTCAACTTCCACGTTTTGAATTGAAACGCCAGTGAAAGTGAAATAATTCATCTAGAACTTTCTTCGGTGTTTAAACTTATATGAAATTAACATCGCTTATGATAAGACCATCGTTCTTGTCGAATGCGGAATTCTAGTCACGAGTTTCGTACAAAATCTAAAATCCCCCATAAAAAATGTATCCAACAATTTGGTTTAAATCCCATTAAACTGCGTTCGAAATGGTTTCGTACAGCGAGAGACACCGTCGAATGTGAATGTGAATGGGGGGGTCGATTATAAAAACGTACGCGCGTACATGGATGACATGCTCAACGCGATCAAAACTCGCAAAGCGCTTCTTTATGATATTACTTTATGCTTATTCGCTCGCCACCTATATCAAAACGTAAGTATCGTTTTTTTTTTTTTTTTACATTCAAACGCGAAGAAATTAATTATTGAAACGTGATTTTCGAATTTTCAGACGCGAAAAACAAAAAAAGAAAAAAACAATATGGGATTAGCAATTTTTTTTTATTCTTCCCAATTGGAAAAGTGAATGCGGAAGAAGGACAGATGCAAATGCGAAATGAAGCGACATTTCCAATTCCACATTATTGTATTGAAACTAATTCCAAACTTAAGGAATCAGTTTGAATTCATCATAAAGAAAAGAAACCCTTTCGAATCTGAACGTTACGTGTTTACGGAGATTTGCTTTTTTCTTCTATTTTACTGGTGACACATGCACTAAGGGAGAATCTTGCTTCGCTCGTGTCGCTGCCTTCGAAAAGCGCAAGTATACCGATATTTCGGTTAATATTTACAGCGAGGCGAGGGCGAAACAGCCGGTGGAGTGCGAGATAAAGATAAAGAGAGAGAGGCGATTAAAAAAAAAAAAAAAAAACTAAAACAGACATAACCCAACATTTTATATACGCGCGGCACGGATTCGCATTCATTCTCTTAGCCATTTCGAAAAATGAACGAAAATACGCTCGTAGAAATTTGGATATATATGTATGTATATATATATATCTATATTCAATGTACAGTCGAACCGACTTAACGCTTCGAATTCTGAGTTTCATTCACTAAACGCTTTTACATACGCACACATACAAGCACACGCACGCAACCCCCTCTCAAACACACACACACACACACTTTCCAAAATAATAATAATAAGAATTTCTATCATTATACCCATCATTGCTGTACAATAACAAACTGCCATTTGCGTCTCATCTGATAGGGCGGGGTACAGGGTGCGGTTTACGGGGTACGGGTTTCATCGCGACGAGGACAAAACGATACGCCGATGCACGTCATTCTCCCCGCGTGTGCATTCAGGCGCCCAAAAATAAAGGTAAACTGCGAAAAACGAATAACTAAAAGCGTGCGTAAGAGACCATTCTCAGTGGCGCTGCCGCCTCGTGCCATCGAGGTTTTCAGCAGCGTTCCCTGATCCAGCCGGATCGAAAAGAATTACACGTCTCAGGTTCGAGGGACTTTTTAGGGCGAGACATTAGAAGATTTTAAAAGACATCTACTGTGGGACGGGAGGAGCGATGAAATCTTATGAACGGGTGCTGCGTGATACGTCCGAGGAGCGAGGATAATAAGCATTGAAGGATAGGGGGATAAGGGATTCGCAAATTACCAATTATTTACAATTTGCACAACAATAAAAAAAAAAAAGAAAATTTACGTGGCTAAGAAGATCAAAACGCAAAATGCAAACGTGACCATGGCTCGCCCTCCCCTGCTTGTGGCATAAGAGGAATCGGAACGCAAACGTCTTCTCACGGCTCGCTTTCTTATTTTTCTGTCTCAGAAACGTCGCGAGTCTTCCGAGCATCACTGATGCCTTCAGTGGAGTTGGTAATCGGCGACATACAACCGCAGAACTTCCGAGTGCAGCGTGGAGGTAGGTTGCGCCAACTGTCGAGCCCCGAAATCAGACCAGCTCTCGCGGTAACTGCGACAGCACTCCAGCGCTTCGAACCAAAAAGGAGCACCGAGCAGGTCACGCGTTACATTTGGCACCAGTGATACATTTAAGCCGCAACTAGTCGATATTTTCCTCTTTTTTCTTTTTTTTGTTGACTACGCAATAGTTGTATTTTAGGCACTTTCACCACCCTTTGTCACGAACGTTAGTGAGGAAGAAGACTTGAAATGAGAAGTAACAGAATATCTGTACGAATGCCGCGGTTTTCCTTCCATCAGTCGAGTGAGTTGTTGACCGTAGATATCTTCCGTGTTCACGCAACGTCGTCGTCAGCAACAACAACAAAAACATCCGCGCGTCGGCTTTGTCGCTCGGGCGAGTCTCATCCCAGACGAGTAAGCTTCGAAACTCGATTTTGCACCACTCGATGATCGCGATTAGAGAAGGTTCGTGGTCATAAATTTAAAAAAAATTCCACTGTGTCTCCCTGGCAAACAACCTGGCACAGAGACGAAGCGAAGAAACATTCCGAGAGCACATCCAGAACACAATTATGAAAAGAGCGCAAAGAACGCAGGCGCGACAGAAGGGGCAAAAAGAAACTGGGACAGGAAGAAAATTAGGGGAAAAAATAAAATAAAAATATTAGGCAGGCAACCAACTCCATACACCCACGAGTTACATGAATGTGTCCATGTCACATCACACACACACACAAAAAAAAAAAACTCCGGACACACCCTTGAAATAGTCGACCAGGTGACGACGGCCATGTCTAAAGAAAGGCTCTTCCGGGTGGCGCCATCACGTCTGCGTTGAGTTTTCAGAAGTCAAGAACGAGCACGTCATTGTCCCATACTAGGTCTAGGTGCGAATGTGTGTGTGTGTGTGTGTGTGTGTGTGCGCGCGCGCGCAAGTGTCTTCGCTGAACTAAGATGCTGTATCGTCAACGTCAAACGAACAACTGAGTTGTCGTTTTTTTGCATTTGTTTCAAAATCTTGTCTCGTACTTGCCAACATCCGCACTTCTTACTTTGGCGATTTTGGACGCATAAGTTCTCGATCCTTTCTTCGGTCTCTCTGCTCGTCACGAAACTCCATGTCGACTTTTATTGTCCGGTTTTTCCGTGGGAACCTGTCGCGATCACTGACAAATTTATCACGTTGCTGCTGCTGCTGCATCTGTTGCGGTCCCTTGAAAGAGTCTCTGGGCAGTCGTCCTTCCTTCTGAAGTGCATTTCCTGAAACAGAATTTAGAAACTGTATGCATTTCAGGACAGAAGTTACGGAATATGTCGAAGTCATCTTAAAAAACAGCAGTGACGTCATTTTCATTGTAAAAATACGTCGTTACGGAATTATGCACGCCACTGTACACATATCTCTGCCTTTAAATCCATCCCCCCCTTTGCCATAAGCCGATGTCCCCTCCCACTCTAGGCTGACCCTAACCCAGTGTTCAGTATTCATATGTAGCACTATGTAAGGCTCCTCCATTGATGCACTTTCTCTCCTGAAATGCACACCCAAACCTCATGGAAGGATAACGTTCAAACAAAGATAAATAAAAGGTTGTAAAACAATGATAAATTGTCCACACTAATGATACTTACGTGGTCCACCATTTGGTTTGGGAATTGCAGTTAGCGTGGCCATTTCTCGCTCCCTCATTCGTCGCTCCCTCTCCTGGACTTCCTGTTTTTCCTTCTGCTCCTGGGCTATTTTCTCAACCTTTTCCTTGGCTCTTTGAGCCATTTGTGCATAACTTAGCTTGGGCATGGAATCCTACGTGAATACGAAACAATTAGAAAATAAAAAATGCAGTGTATGAGCACGCCCACTATCTACTTCGTTAAAAATCCCCGTAATGTTAAGTTCGTATCAATAAATTATCGTTCAATATACATGCAATAAAATGCTGAAGTTGCTGTTTTATCGATAAACTGGGATTTCACCGCGATTGTTCCTTTTTTTTTTACGGTTTATCGATGTATTATTCACTACATGGGTAGTTGTCAATAAAAATGTGAGCTTTAAGTACCGAATAGCTGTTGTTGGTCGATATAATCGCAACCGATTTGGTGGCACTAGCAGCGGCATTGTTGCTCATGTTAACATTCGAAACTGACTGCGCCGCACTCATCGTCATCTTCCTACTGGGATTTGTCGATTCCTGAACCACTAGTGTCGGCGACGCCCGAGTTCCAGCTGGGGTGTCGGTGACGACCTGAGAGGGAGCGCTCTGCAGCCTCGTCACTGGCGTGGATGGTGACTGGCGGACGTCCGTCGAAGGAGGTAGCGCCACGGTCGTCGCACCATTCGAGCTACCCTGTTCTTCCGCAGGGCTGAGGAACTCATCCGTTTTGGTTGCCTTGTCGGCGGTCGACATGTTTCTACACCTAGGTCTGATAAACGGGAAAAGTGCTTTCGTGAGTATCTGATCTAATGCATCCTCCCGTAGCAGAGAGATGTCTGCCACACTCACACTGGAGAAAGTGGTGGCGAAACGGGTGTGAAAGAGGACGTGAAGGCATCTCCATTAGTAAGTACAGAGGTTTCGTTGATTGCAGGAGAGAACACGGGAGAAAGAGGCGCGGAAGTTTGAGTTTTGGTGTCGCGCGTCAATGGCTTAGCCGTGCCCTTCACCACGTCAGACATTCGGTTTTCGAATACGTCGGCTTCAATACTGGAAGGGTCCTGGAGCGACAGTCCCGCAAAATAACCATTAAAGACAGAGCTTCGCAAAAAAAAAAAAAAAAAAAAAAAAAAAGTGGGCAGCCTACAAGAAGCGCTACTTACTGCTGTACCGGGCAGAGGAGGGAACGAGGCAGCTTCGAGATCAAACTTAGGCAATATCTTCGATTCTTTGGTCACGACGTTCGACTTTGGATGATCCAACCTTTGCTGAAATGTGATGGTGAAATACATTCGATTTAAAGCCGAATGACCAACCGATCTTTGCGTTAGCCACCCTTCAAAAAGCTCGAAGCAAACTTGGATACTTACAGTTCTAAGGGTGGCAGGATCTTCATCTTTCTTTCTACGCCTGTGACGAGAACTATATAAATAATCACGAAAAAACCGTGTACAGCAACAAAAGCCACAATCGCTAACGACCTCGTTTGTTGGCCAAGAAAAAGGACGGGCATAGGCACAAAGGACAACGGCTCAATCCACTACGAGAAAGTTTTCCATGCCTTCGTGTTACTATGAACCGAACCGAGAGTTGAGATGCGAGCACGCACAACATTTTTAACACCAAAAAAAAAAAAAAAAAAACCAAAAAGAACCCCTTGGTATGGATTTAAGCACCACATTCAAAGATGGAGCCAGAATAGCATCCCCTTGGCAAATCATACCGATTGTTCGGCCGAACGATTTGCCGGTTGTACTCATTTAATAAGAAGCCGCACTCGGCTAGAAACACCACCGCTTCGGCGATCAACGGAAAACAAAACGAAATAAAAGCTCACGAGGAGAACGGAGTAATCTCGAGTCCGAGACACTATTTCATAATACACATCCATATACGTTGGTACTCCCAAAAAACTAATGGTCAACTGTATTCGTGCGAGCAAAACTGGAGAGATTTAGATAAATGTCAGTCGAAAAATTTGACGATGCAGCGAGCAAAAGTAAGCAACAGGGAGATGGCAGTAAAGTAGATCAAGACGATACTAATCTGATCATAAAACCCTTAAAAATTCACAGCTCCGCTTTTGTTACGCATCAGCATCTCAAGTTATCTTTGACTTCAATTCACACAGGGCTACAACGAGGCAACAATGACTCAAATCTACAGCCCAGAACTATGCGCTACTTTTTCAAAAACTAACTCAACAATGCTCACGAACCTAGTCTAAACTTGCGCTCTACACATACACTGGGGTAAAATTCAAGAAATGTCATCGTTACAGCAGGAAGGTGGTCAGTCGGCTAGCCAGCCAAATCCTGTACTTTTCAATTCCATCGTTTTCAAAATCAGTACCCAAATCTAGTCCTGAGCCTGGAAGTAAAAATTGACAAATGTAACCACGGGCGCGGGGTCACTGACTTAAAAAGGTTAAGGACTTTCTAAGAAAACTAGCATTATGCAATGGTGCACCCAAAGGGAGTAAGGGGGGGCGCAGGAACACTTCTTCCTTCCCCCCAGCTCTAATGGCGGTTCATACTAATAAAGGTATTCTGTTGTAGCGGTTTTATTTTCATCAACGGGGTGAATCGAATTGTCAGCATGGGCTTTAATGAGGGCAACTTAACATTCAGCGGATTCATGTAAGTTCTGAAATACAAGGCATCGGATGTGCGTTTTGGAGCTCATTGTGTAGTTTTTCATGAAAATCGCTCACAGCGTTCAAAGTCAACCGCATCACGCCTTTTGCAGCCATGCTTGTGGGGCAAACCCCAACAGATTTTTTGACAGTTATGGGTCTGCCATTTACTAAATATTGGGTTTATATTAAGTTCAATTCTGCTTGATAGCGGGGAAACATGACATAATTGATTGCAATCTCGGATATCCTATCTAGATCTGCAAAGTCCTAATTGTGCGCACAACTAGTCATACGCATATAAAACCTCTTAGGCAGACTAACCGTAAAATAAAAACAAAATGGAAGTGCATTTTGATCAGTTAATTGCATCAACGTCTCACAAATAAAATTTGAAACTGCTTAATTTTCAAAACAATTTTGTGTTTTTAAAATCTACGTGTTTTTCTGGTTTAGATTCTAGTCTAGGGTCAGATATTTTTTAAAAGATGTTCTACCACTGAAGGGCAAATGTGACCCGTCGCCAGATTAAAAGAGTCCACGAATATATTTAGAATCATCCGATGTTTAAATCTGTAGTGCAGTTCGAATATGCCTGTGTGGCCACCTAATAAGATAACAATTCCGATTTCGAGCAATTCGCTCCCTCCGAAACAGCACCCTAAAACATAGCTCTGCTCGTCCCACTGCACCACACCATACGACGGGGATAAGAGTAGGAGGAACGAGCTAAGATTCACGCGGAAGGGAAACGGATACGCGGGTAGCCAAAATTCAGCGAAGCCGTCCAGGATTCCTCCAAAAAAAAAACCTGGAAAACCACATATACCAAAGTGAGGAGGAACGACCCAGGTTTTGAACGTGCACCTCTCAAACACGTTTTACCACTAGGGTAACCCAACTTGGGTGAAAAAATGCGTGCATTTGAGCATTTTGATAACTTAAGCCGCCTAATAAACGACTGCTGCAAATCTGCACTTTCCCTTTTATCGAATTGCAAGCATGTGTGGACTAGCCGAATGATGTGATTTTATGTGAGCAACTAATGATTGAAATTTTTTTCTTTCAGCTGTAACATTAATTTCTCAATACCCGAGGAATTAACAGGGCGGAGACTTTAAACAATTACCAGGCATACCGGGAGGCGAGACTTGCCGAATATAAAAGTTCGTTTCCTCAGAAGCAAGCAAAAAATAAAAAATAATAAAAAAAAGCGAGAGCAAACGACAACAGCATCAACCATCAAACGATAGATAAAGAGGAAAGAAAAACGGAAAATGGGTTACGTCAGGCACACGCACACACAAGCACGTCCATATCCAGCGCAGTAAAACGAGACAGCGAAATATATTCATCGGGATGAAGGTGTCAATGGGGATTTTGGTTGGAAGCAAAGAAGAAAAACAGTCAGCACGGAACGGTTCATAACTGTTCGGATTTGTTTCTTACCGGGGCGGCAGTTGGGATCCTGGAGGGCCATCAGATTGTTTACAAAGTGCAGAGGGTAAGGTTTGCGTGGTATCTTCCCTCTTGTCGGCCACGGGAAGGCCTTCGCTGGGGGAAGGTGGAGTCGTGGCGGAACTGTTCGTAGCGACATTCGTTAGTGCACCGCTGTCGGAACGGTACGGCAAACCAACGACGCAAGGCGCTGCTGAAACGCCGCTGCCGCCGTCACCGCAATTGCTTCCCTCCCACTTGGAATGGTTACTATCTGCGCTGGATGGCCTTGGCCCCTTTTGCGAATGCACTACCAGGCCGCTTGGCATCGCACCACAGACCGCGTGGCCTCCCAGCCGCACGTCTGGCCTATCCACGATCAGCTGGCTGCGAGAATGGCCCTTTTGATTCCTGCAAAAGACGGGGGTAAGAGATTCTCGGCTGGTGTGCGCATGCGCCAAAACCCAAAGCTCATTTTGTCTTTACTCAAGTTTAGAAAGTCGTTTCAAAGAGAGGGAACCTTTTTTTCCGAAGCCCCGGAGGTCGTCCGATGTGTCCAAACGTTTGCACCATAACCACCCGAACGCGTGGAATATTTAATAGTGGAGTAATCGAACATATTCGAATAGGCAAACCGATTACTCGTAACACCGTTCTAAATAGATAATTACGACCAAATGCCTTTTCTACGTTTTAGATCAGGGGTCACTACACCTATCATAAGAACGACTAGTCGTTTTAAATTTACCTGATATTTAAGTTATTACATCACAATTATTATCCTGAGACACAATGCACAACATCCACTACAAATTGAAAAATTTCGTTTCATCATCGTCATGAGGGACATTTTACGCTGAGAAGCATATCCTAAAATGCAATTTCCTTAATCCTCTGCACTACTGTCAATATTTTGTTGTAACAATAACACATGTGGCAAGTTATGTGGAACTTTGTTAGCATTTCAACTCAAGTACATTTCTTTGGTCCATAAAAGCGTACTAGTGTGGTATAACACAGTTGGAACGTCAACTATCATTTGGGAAATCGAGCAGTTTCGTTTTTTTAGCGTCCAATTTTGTGGCATCCCACTGGTAAAAAAATACACAAACGGTCTGAACAAAAGGACAAAACGTCGCATCGAGCCAATCACAATCAACATTCGCAATGACTACATTTTGCCGCAAGAACCGCCACTTCGCGTTTTCAAGCGTTTTTGGTTTTCACTGAACGGTACTAAGGCAACTAGCGAGCTCTGGTTAATTAAAAAAACAAGAAAAAAAAAACCTATCCATCAGTGTTTAGGGTGAGAATGCAGTTGACCATTTTTTGGGAGCACCAAAAGGGAAGATCTTGATTACCGCATCGTTGTTTTTTCAACTGAAAACTACGCAATAAGCGCTTAACCAACTTTAACAACTTTTCCACTTACCTTGCTCTTGCTGTGAAATTATGTCTACTTGGACCGTTGGGTTTGAATGCAGCCTGCGGGGCCAAACCGTTAATGGAAAACACCTGTTGAAATAAAACCAGTTCACTTTTAAGCCACTAACATAGCATTCATAACTCGTTTGGATAGGGTCGTCTCACACACGACTGCACATCCAGGGGAAACCGCCTCAATACCAACTTAAAAACAGCAGATGTTCTACTAGACTGTATTTTGTAACATTGAACTCACCGAACCGATATCGCAATACGCCGAGCTAGCCGGTCCCCACGTCTGGAGGACACTGGGGGGATAAAAGGGAGGAAAAGCCTAGAAGAAGAAGAAGAAAGTACGTGAGAACGCGAAAGACAATGAAAAAGTGTTTCAATTCAAATAAATACTGAAAACGTACATATACGGGTAGCTGCTGACCATTGTAACCTAAGCTAGGCACGTGGGTATGCGGGGAGTAGGCAAGAAAGCGTTGCGCTGCTTGCGGCTGCGGTTGCTGAGCAGCCTGTGGCTGCTGGTGCGGAGCTTGCTGTTGCGGTTGCTGCTGAGAAGGTTGTTGGTACACGTTTTCCACGACCGTCCTGTAGCCGTTTTTTGGGATATACGCAGTTCGGGTGATTGGTTTGGCTTTGATTCGTGCCTATAAAAGAACAGAAGATCAGTTCATTCAACTTCAGCGTACTCTTTGAAATTCTGGTACATATTTAGGGAGAACGTAGATTACCCAATACATGCATTGGGAAATTTATTTCCACAGACAACCTAGAAATACATATTTGTGAGATGTCCAGTAAGGCAGTATGTAGCGGTACATACATGATTGTAAGTCTGCAAATTGAAATTTTCGCCACAGGTCGGCAAACCGATTTCGGTTTGGACAGTTTCGTGCCCCCTTATCTCCTGACCCATTATAGTTGTAACTGAACTGCAGAACTAGTAAATCGAGTCCAGCTGCTCGACAATGCGTCAAACATTTGTATCCAGCAGAAGGGGTAGAGTTCACGACTTTGGCTTCTTTGTTATCTTCCACTGCTACATGTGATCACTCGAGCACGCGTCCAACTGAACAGTCATAGCCCCCTAAATATACCAGGCCTGGGCAGTTGGACAATTTCAATGTAATTCAACGTGTGTCAACTTAATTTCCAGTTATCCAGAAGACACTAATGAATTTAACGGTGTTATAGGCTTCTAATCAGCCATGGAAGTTATAGCTGTAGGGTCTCTTGGCTTCCACAAAAAAACAAGAAACCCAATCAAATCTAAGTGCCACCCATCACCAATTTAATAATAAAGGAGAATGGCGCAAAATCAATCTCAACAGAATTAAAATGATCCAAGTCTTTAAGTCTTACATAGCAGAATAAAACTTAAAAAATGACAAAAATCGCACGTTTGTATGTGTGGACTTTTAACCAATCCGATGTACTTCACTAGTGCTAGTCAACAATAACGAGTTAGCCAATGCATTACGTGAACAAACCCTAAAATGAATACTAGGACAATCTTTACAATTTACCATAATTTAACAGGAAACTCAAGAATCATAAGATCTCCGTGCTGAGAAGAGACTTTGCCACAAATTTCTAAACGACATTGAACGTGAGATTCCCCCCTCCCCCCCACCTTCGTAAATCGATATCTTACCATTATTGATTTTCCTTGGAAGGTTTTCACTTCTTCCCTCAAATATCGATAGGCTTTTTGAGCATCTTCGTCCGAATCGAACGTCACGTACCAACTGTTGTTATGAGCAAATTCGCAACTAACAAATTTAGGACAGTGTTCGCCTTTGAATAGCGCTTCAACTTCCTAAAATAAAATAAAAACGAGGAAAAGACAACTTTTCAACATAAACTGCTAACTTAAGACAAACCGTGCCAATTTCTCTTCGACTGCCTTACCACCAATGGTGTGCTTTCAGCAATTTCTCTAAGTATGACGATGCATCTCTTGTGATTGGGTCGCACTTTTTCACCAGCTTCGTCCACCTGCACGTTCGACGATTCTCGCAACACCTCCACGATGAGATTTAAGTCTTTAGTCAGTTTCTTTATCTGATTGAAGTTAGCAACAGTCCATATGGGCACGTATTGGTCGCTGTCCATTTGCGATAGCAGATAAGAATCGTTGGCCAAGTTTTCCCTGTTGGAAAATCACACATCAAATTGTAACAAAATGAACATGTTCTGTCAATGTGTTCATTCCAAGAGATAACCGAAATAAGCAATACAAATTTGCTTCCGATTAACGTTTTTGGGGATTTGTTAGTCAGGAATGTATCTTAATGAGTTTAACGCAACTTGGCTAATCCCAGGTAGCGAGAACCTGTTGGCACACGTTTCGCGGTCACGATGCAAAGCCAAACATTTAAAACATAGTTTTCCAAGTATCGAACGCGACTTCACTTTGCATGATTCACAAGAATTGTTTGTTCAATTATCATCAAAGATATTTTTTGATAATGCCAATTCGAATACCAGATAAGACAATTCGCGCTACCAACACACTACGCCAAGTCGTACGATTACATGTAAACTTATGACAGACAGCTTCGTTTGGGTTTCTTCCGTGTTTACAATTGGATGATCGATTGCACACAGATGCTTCGACTTACCTCGAAAAATAGTATTCCAACTGTTGCGTGAGCATTGCTTTGAGTTGATCTATGGCCACGGCTCCGTCCCTCGACTCCTCGTTGGAAGCCAAGCCCACGACCGCGGTGCCGCCATCGTTCTGACCATCATCAGCTGACTGCAAAGTGGGAGAAGGCACCGAGGTGGCGACTGCGAGCGGATATGCCGAGGAAGAGGCGAGTGCACTACCACTGGCGGCAGATTCAGCGATCGGCAATGTCGGTGGGCCGTTCGTTGCATAATCCGATGCAGACATGACGACGCAAGACAAATCCGCTGATGGGCCAGGAGATGCAGGGGCGAACACAGTCCGGTGCGATCTCAGCTTATTAATGTCGCCATTTATGTACTGAAACCCTGGAAATCGAAAGATAAGGTGATAAATATTACAAATGTCGCAATTTTGCAATTGTGGTTTAAGGCGGAGATATTCCCTGCTCGGACTTGTTGATCGAAAACGTCGTTCTAAGCAATTTTTAATTTTAAGCATTTATAACTGAGCTGCAATTACGAGTACACTTAGTACAGTCGAATGCTGTTATAGCGTGACAAGCGATTGACACAATTTGCTGGCTATATCAGTGAAATCCTAAATCGTCAATAAAATTAACACTTTACTGCACTTTGCTCTCACCAATTAAAACAAAAAATAATTCTACGTACTAATACGCATTGAATAAATGACCAATAAGTTAATTTTTGTGAAGAATATTAAAATTGTGAAAATTGCAACTGATTGGTTCCCAAGTAGGGATTTTCCATAGCCAGAGGAACCTGGAGAGTCGCACTGAGTGAGGAAACAGACTTGTCTCACGTAATTACTTGTACTGACAAACAATCACACAGAAATAAATCAGAATACAGCCCACTCCTAATGCTTCTTCGATTTACCTTATCTTATACTAAAATCTAATGAGCAATTATTTCTCTCGCCTTAATCTTTGAAAACCTTACAAACTTTAGGCGTCAAAGCTAAAATCCTTTCACATTAATTAACAGTGACTTTGTTGTACGTTTTCTACAAGATTAATATTTACCGTTCTTGGCTTTATTCAGCAGAATGCTTTAACCGTTCTAATGTCATCGGTAACAACAAAAGATTCCAAG
>JAQIXS010004428.1:0-15155 GCA_034700785.1 Rossiulus vilnensis
TTTTTAAAGTGCGGGTTAGTGCGCCATTGAACCCTATCTTCGTTTCAGATGTTTGGGAATGTAGCTCAAACAGAAACGCTTTACAAGTAAACACGTGCAATTCTTGTAGCATGTTTATGACAAGCCTATAGGAAGTGGTTCTTTGAGATCGCGAGCAAAAGGTGGTATAAAACTTCATAGCGTTTGATTTTTTGCCATGTTTATTTTATTTATGGTATATTTAAAAAAATATTTTACATATTTACATGTATATATTATGTATCTTTTTTAATATATTTAAAAAATGCCTATATTTAAGAAAATATTTTAAAAAAATATACAAAAGTATACAAAGTGAATAAAATAAATTAGGCTGTTATCTGTAGGCCTATTTCTAAAATAAAAATCAGCCTACCAACAGCAATGTATACTGCCTTAACAATGTTACATACTGTAGGCCTACTGCAAAAAATTACTCACATACATTTTTGCTTAAATACTTATTCTAAATGCTTTAAATTAATTTCTTCCGAATACAATTGGTTGTCCACTATAGATCTTGAGTTATTTTATACCTTGAAACTATCCTGTTTATTTATAGAAAAAATTCCATAAACGTGAAAAGTCCTTTGTGCAACATTCGATGTCCATCATCGGGAGTTTTCATTGCGGGGGAAAACCCATTTACTGAGTTCGCATAACGTTATTTTTAAGTTTATTATTTTTTTATTATAAATAAATGGTGTACTTTGAAATTATAAAAAATAGCTAAGACCTATAGTGAACGACCAATTCTACACGGGAAACAATATATTTAACAATTATAATAAATATTTGAAGCAAAAATGTGTTAGTATTTTTTTTGCATGGTGAGTGTGAGTCTTTCCTAGCAAAATTGGGGGACCCACAGTGTGACAGTGAGCATCCTTTTGTGTCCGGCTTAATGAATTTTTGTGACAAGAATTAAATCTGTGCAAAATAAACAAACTACATTTAATTTTGAAATGAAACAATAAATGCTTTCAATTATACTTGAGTGTCTATGCAGTCCTGATGATGTTACATGTATAATAGATACTGATACGCTTTCTATAGAACTTTGGGGTATTGGAACACGTTTTACAAATATCGATCCTGTAAAATACTTTAAACTGTTCACAAGCCCATAGTTCAAAATCCTAAAACAACACATTTTCTCCTGGTAATACTAAGCCCATGTCCTTTATGCTATACCAATACCTGCACATGACTGATCCCATATTTATTCTTTCTGCAGAGCAGACTCCGTAGTGTCGATTACATAGCCTATAACGTTAGAAAGAAGTAAACCCTAGAACATCTAGTTAATTTAAGAGAACGTTTTGAAACTGTTACTGGTTACTGGTGTCCAAAGGAGCGGTTCATTTATGTTTTCAAAAAGTTCTCTTAAATTAGCTAGCTTTTCGGAGTTTTAATTCTTTCTAATGTTGGAAGAATAAATATGGGGCCAGCCATGTGCAATGGTATTGGTATAGCATAAAGGACATGGGTTTAGTAATACCAGGATAATTTAATTGTAATTACAATTAGCAAAACTAGTCGAAGAAACATCTAATAGTCGCGCTATATCTAATCCAAATTCATTTTCACTGCCCATTAGCATTACAACCCATGTAACTTCTGTAACGAACAACGTAAGGTGCCCTGAGTAGTAAACATACTACTATAAACTCATATTCATACAACTCATAACTTGAGATTATATTATATATTTATTTGGTTTCATCTCATTTATGTTTCATACAAATTTCACATTACAGCCATAAAGTTTTTTAAACTCCCTTATTGCTTTAAAATCTCTTCCAAGCAAGATAACCGCTATTTCTGCTTTTCATAAAAGAATTTGAAGTCACAGTAAAAATAAGGACTGTTTTGTATTTGGAAGTCGGTTTAATTATGTAACAATACCTTATACAGGAAATAATGCTCATAGAAATATAGGAACAAGTTAAGAGCACAATAAGCTGCAGATCCGAAACCGATGAGTTCCATTGTTATGAGGTAGCGAATCCTCACTTATTTGTTTTAACCCCATGCACAGAAGACGCTATACGGATGAGTGTCATCCAAACAATATAACTTGCCATCAAAAAATATGAAAAGATGGAAAACAATTTGCTCATTGCATCCATTTCAATTGCCGCAATGTTGAGGTCAGTATTGATAGGAAGTACACATACAAGTATGTTTAATTGACACCAACTCATAGCAACAATCACCTTAGGGCATGATGGTGTCCACCACAGAAGGAAATGCATGTATGGTATCATTGGTATCATGTATAATGTACATGAAGCTTTGTCATGTAACATTATTTTTTATGCAGCTAAAGAGAATTTAAAACAAAAAAACCCGAAATCTGGACAACCTTATAGGTTTAACTGCATGTTAAACATGATTTCTTAAATGTCAATTTCTTTCAGAAACGTGTTTTTGACATGCCGAGACACATGCTTAAGTTTCCCTTTAGCCTATTGTTTCCAGTGATATCGATACCTGGCATATGTATGCAATTAAGTTTAACTTTAAACATTTATCACATGTTACGGCTGATACATTACTGTGAATGGTCAAAATATTGTTAGCATTTATATATCCTATAAGTGTTGTTCAATAAGGATAGCTCCTAATTTTACCCATGATATCGCTGGAGCATAATTTTGTTTCCATAATGCCGCTAATACTTATCACTTCTAGTAAAATTGTATGTACTGATAAATTGCATTGATACCAGGTGTCCAAACTTTTCACCAGTTGTTGACAAAACGTTTCACTACGTTTTTATGTGTCATTTTCAAATTGCATCTCATTAAGATCAACTCAAACGGATGCCCCCATGCAAAATATGCCCATTTTTGCTTCAAATACCTATTATAAATGCTAAATTTATGTTTTCCTGTGTAGAAGAATCGGTCGTCCACGAGGGACTGAGTTGCGCATTATAATTTGAAAATGTCCTGTTTATTCATGATAAAATTAAACAAAGTTGAAACAAATAGTTATGCCAGCTTCGAAACGGGGCTTTCCTGTCAATGAAACTTCTGAAGTTGGGCATCGGAGGTTGCAGAGCGGTTCTTTCCAGGTTTTTTTAACTTAACAGAAATATCGCGCAAGCCTCACTAGTTTTTTCTAAAATTTAAAGCCTTTTCTGAAGAAGGTGCGCGGCTTATGCGCGCACTTCTCAAAAATGTCCATAAATGGCATCCCTTTCCATTTATCCCAAAAGTTAACACAAAAGGACTTCACCGCAGGGCATAGTGGTAGTTTTCAGTGGTTTAAAAGGGCAATTCCAACTTGCCTTAAGAAAACAAATTGACCCTCAATAATAAAATAATCACAAAATTAATTCGGAGAATAATTCTAGTTTTCTTAAAATCAAGATCTAATTTCGGAATGCGGCTTTTATGCGGGCAAGAACTCAGACTAGTTGACAAAAAATCCCTACACGGGGGGAAAAAAAACGTATTCGCCAATTACAACCAGCATTTAAAGCAAAACTGTAAGTTTTTGCATGGTGGGTCTGCTTTTGTGTCAGTCTTAATTGAAGGGGGGGGGAAGTATTCTGGCGTGACGAGATACCGCAGCATCACGAACGCTTCCAACTTGACGAAATCCAATTCGGGGTTACGGATTCGCCCAGCGTCCCTGAACTGCGCCCCCGCATTTCCGAGGCTGTCCCGTTCGTCAAGGTGCTACCTTCAACCCTTGGCCACTGTTTGCGTCAGGCGAGACAGCTGAGGCGTCAATTAGCCGCCGTTAGACAGCGTCTTTCCGGAGTGCTCGTAATTGCAGCCACCTCCACGTCGACGTTCGCATCCTCCTGGCATTGAAAAGTTCGAGACAAAGACAATGGGGAGATGGCATCGCAGTCTTAGTGCCAGTTTCCCTTTGATGGACGTTGCCGGGCATTGCTCAGGCACGCTCGGCCTGAGCGAAAACACGATCGTCTTCCGACCTCTGAGCGGGCCTCCCCTTACGCGACTCAAAAGGCAACACAATGGCAGGGTGAAAGAATTTCCGGGCTCCTCCGTCATTAGGCACTCGACGAGTCATCGTTGCAGCGAGGCAACACCTCGCCCACCGTCGAGTTGCTCGGGAGAATGGCGAACAGAGAGAGAAAAGCAAACACGGCGAATTAAGAAAATGGGGGAAGAATGTTTCGGCTATGCCGGACCACACGTAGCTGTTGAGGACCCACTACAGATGCGATTTAGCATCACGTTCGTGGTGGCCTTCCATCAGCAGTAAACCACCCGAGGGACCAGGCAAAATCGGTCAACTCAGTCAGGTGGTCAATGTATGGAGTAAATGTTTTACTCATGTTTCAATTTTTACACCGAAAATATACAATTTTAACGCTATCATTAACAAATTACATGGATTATTTAATAAGTTGTTTATTTAAGATTCGATTTATGAGTTAGATTAAAGTTCTTTCAACAACATCCTGGTGGAAAGACCAGTATATCTACGATTACACGTATGTAACATTAATTTTCGCAAACTACATGTATGTTGTCGTTGTAGCTTGAACAAATTGCATTATGAACTTTGTTAAGTGTCACTTAAATTATTAAATTAACAAAGCCCCAGGTCATATGATTCAATGTTAAACTTATTACATGTACCATTTTATTTGAAATTACATCATGATACTTACATTCTGAAGATACAGCTTTCGGACTAGGCATTAGCGTATAGGATTTGTCAAGGTACACTAAAAATCGGTCAACACAGGAAGGTAGTCATGTTTACAGGTTTTATTGTAGTTGAACTTGCCTTCCTTACACAAGGTTATAGGGAAACGTATAAATTTATTGTATATTTTTTGGTATGATGAGAAAGTGATTGTTTAGAAAAATGATTACAACATCCAACATGGTAAAAGATGCCTGTAATATGTTTTCTAATTTTTGCAATGTTTCCGTTAGGGAAACGCTCACCGAATTTCGACAAAAACGACTTCAATTGTACATATTATTTAATATTCAACTCCGTTGTAAGAAGCAGCGCCATCTATCAAACATTCTGTGCAGCTGCTTGACATGCCTGATTTCCTACAACGAAATGGCGTATAGAAAGGGCCTCCCTTGTAGACAAAATGCTTTGCTTGTTGAAAATTATGCAACCACGTGCATCCTCATGGAACAAATATCAACGATAAAATATACACATATGGTAGCAGGATTGGTCTAGGATTACTCAGCTTCTTAAAATGGTTTCATATGGTCGAAAGAATTTATATCTATTTATCGCATCAGTGTGTTGCATGCATTTATATATCTTCAAACAACGCCATTATTTTTCATTGAAATATGGCTCTAGATTAATCAAAATTCAAAATAGTCATCTTTTTAAATAACACTGCAATAAAAATATTGACAATACATTGTTAGTTCGCTAATAATTCGCAAAAAAAGCTTGTTTTACTTAACAACTTGATGAAATATAATCAAGATGGAGGCTGATTCCGTCTTCTCAGATCAAATTGCCAACTACAAAAATCCTGTTAAAGACATGTAAATTAATCTATATGTATATGTACACACCTTAAATATACATTGTTTGCAGTAGTTCTACCACAAATGTCCTAATCGATCTCTAAAAGGCATTAAAAGGCAAAATTGAAGAATTTCGGATTTTCTATTTTATTTTCGTGGAATAAATCGAGCATCGCAATTGCACAATATGTACCGAATTGCAGTCAATCCGACTGCCTCTTGCTTGTTCATTAATTAATCACAAAGTAGTGTAAATTAGCCCACGAAATGCCAAGTCAGTGTCAACAACTCGCCGCTCTACCCGTGCAAGTGATTCGTCAAGTCCCTGAAATACCTGCAGTCAAAACAGTCGTGGAATTCGCGTGGAAAGCCTGAGTTAGGCACAGTTAGAAGGGTTACAAAGGTGGAAAGTGAAAGGCTGAAACAAATTCTTGCTTTTTGTCAACAGGTGGATGGACAATATTTTGTTAAGCAGACAGAAGAGATGCCTGGGGGCGATTGAGGGGGTGCCTAAGACGCTCACCGGTGACCCTTCATTTCATCTGTCAATGGGCCATTCAAGGTGAGAACAATGCAAAGTCAGTCAACGTGAAAGGGGCCTGTCACTACGACCATCACGCCCTCTACGTGTGCGAGGGACGCTAAAAGAAAGGGTGGGTGGATCACCAAAGAGTGTAAAATAAACCGAGCAAAATTGGGAGAATGAGCCATCAAACGGTGACACGTTAGGGCGGAACAAGAAGGCCGGAAGAGGTCAAAGGGCAATCCACCTGACGGTGGTTGCGAGGGCGTTTCGACTGCTGGAAAAATGTGTACCCCCCACAGCGCTGACAAATCTGGAACGTATTCCATTTCGTGGTTAAACCTTGCACACCTGCATGGATACATAAGCATGATGCTTACAAATAAAATAATGCACAAAACTAAGGCTCCAATGACAATGTGGAAAACTATTCATTTGCAATGAATGGTTGACATGTACATGTCTTTTGGTTTAATTGTCCTTTAACAGGTGTTTTAATTCGGTAACATGCATTTCAGAAAAGCTTTCTATACTGCAATTCCGAATGCTCTACATGCGGCAAAAGCTCAGTACATTTTGTAACCGTCTTTCTTTAATTCTAAATTTACACCAAATAGTTTTTCATGTTACCTTTTAGAAATTTCTCGATTTTCTATTTCAAAGCATTTGTAATGTTTTAACAAATTATTTTCTTAATTAAAAACAAACGCCACTGGAGAATTTGATTTATAGGGGTATTCAGTATGTGTTACTTTATCAACACAAGTACAGTGCAATTCTTAGGTCTTCTTACAATCTATTCGCAAAGCCAACCTAATAATGTTAGATTATTTCCAGCCTCCATTGAAGATCTATTAACTAACACATCAAACAATAACACCCAGTAAGGACCAGCTTAAGGCGTCCCAAAAGCTAGCTGGAGTTGGAGACCATAACACCTTCACAGTATGTCATTCTTGTTCAAGATGTTAAATCAACCAGCTTTTGAACATTAAATTGTCTGTAATCTTATGCAACTGTTATTTCTGCCTTTATTTTATTGTTCGATGTTGATTTTAATTATCACAAATATATTTACATCACAACACTTGTAATTGTTAAAAATACAATCTATGCCTTAAGGGCTACGTTCCCTTTGTGTATTTTTTTCCCTGCTCTGCTCGGATTTGATGGTTGGTGGTAAAAATATTTGATGTCCATGCGAAGAACAATGTAGGTTTTGCGATTGTGAACGCTTTTCAATATGCGGTTAATCAGTTCTAAGTTTGCTTGGTCCAGCTTCACTACGTTTCTCACAAGGAGTTTCAACTTGACTCGTATTACACGCACGACACTGCAGAGTTAACTCGATACACTATAAAACATAATGCGGGCCCATTGAAGTTTTTTTTTCCAGTGGTTCTAACTTCTCCATCGAGCCAACTATTTCGCGTTCTACTTGCACGTTTTCTGCGTCTCGCGCAAGTGCCAAAGTCTCCATGCAAAGCAGACAAAAGCCCTGCACGATTATTCGTTGATAATACAAAACGTATTTGGTCGTGCACAATGGGGACCATATCGAGTCCCTGAATCTTTGTGAGGCAGAAGCTCTCGTTCCTCGAACAGAACACTTGACAATGTTTTCACTCTTTTCAAAAAACGAGGAGCGCTGATTGATTTTCCTCAAGCTAATTCAATGGACGCCATATTTGAAAAAGTTTAAAAAAAATCAAAAATCGCATCAACGTGACTTAACCGAGTAACTCGTCCGCCTGGAAGATGTGTATCATTCGGTGCAAAGATAGATTTGCATTGAAATGCAATATACGTTTAATGTTGAATGCAAGATGGCGCCATCTTCTTTTCCCCTTCGGATTGTTTGCACGCATCAAACACGCAAACACGAATCAACTGGTGTTATTTCTGGACGACAAAAGAAATGAAACCTGGTTACGTTTTGGTTTGTTTGTTCATATTTTTATTCATTTGTAGCTAATTGCCAAGAATGTCTTGAAGTGAAGCCCATCTCTTGAAATTTGAGATATTTCAATACTTTAGATTGAAGGCTGCATGTAACGAAGAGCAATTTGAAGAGTGCTAAACCATAACGTAGTAAGTGCTAGGAAATGCACTTTTCAAGAGAGGGGAAAAACTGATTAGTTTCGTCAAAAATATAGATAGTACTAAGTTGATTTCTTTCAAACAACAAGTTCCAGTTTGTCAACGTTTTTTTTCCCAAAACGTTGTATGTGTAGCACGTATTGCATCCCCAATAAATGCTCGTCTTTTGAGGCAGCGCGTTGATGTCCTTCATTCCTTCCTTTTGACGTCCAGGTCGCAATGAAAAATGCGTTTAAAGCGTTACATTTGAAGATAATCAACTTTGAAACACCAGGAGATTGGATTCCGAATATAAGACGAACTTAAGTATATCAAGATTAGTCGAGGTTTCCATGGAAACAATTAAGAGCGGCTGCTAAATGGAGGACGAGGAATTCGATTTCCATTCACCACTAGCACGAAGTACTGACAAATTGCTAGTGAAGAAGAAAAAAACGTCAACTCACTATTACTCTGTAAATTTAAAAAAAGAAAAGAAAAAGGAATCATCAGTGGGTCGGTTAGTTGTAAAACTACAATGACACTCGTGGTTTCGATGGCGAGTGCGACTAAACAAGGCATCGTAAACCACTACTGACTTCAGTCTTCATCCACCGAATGAGTGGCAGAATTGGGGAGATTATCCTGGAATTTCACCGTGAATTTGCGTGGGCGGCAGGTGCCAAGACTCGGTGGCAAAGGTGTAATTTGTGGCGCGGGGGAGGGTGCTAATGCGACCATTATGGAAATTACGGGGGGACGTCCTCCACGAACAGTCGCGAGGGTCTCGTCCAGTATTAAAATGTTTGCAGGTCCGCTAATGATCATCATTACTCACAAGAGCTGGCAGCAAAAAACTGAGAAAACCCCAAAATAGCGGGGCTGCTGGGTAGGCGGGGCTCGAGCTAGGCTGTCACTAAATATTTAGCATTTTTGTTTAATCTCACTGAAGAGCGAGAAATGCAAGCAGATTTATAAGTATAAAAACAGTGAAAAATGTTTTGCCATTTTGGTACAGGTATTTTAATCAAGAGCTCTTGTGCCAGTTACGTGGATGAGTTTACAATTCATATCTAAACGAACATGTTTTTAAATTTATTCACCCCAGAAGTAAATTCTGGCCAACACATTGAAAGTTTGAAACGAACATGTTAAAACAAAATAACACGTTGCATGCGTGTATAACACGTCCAAAACAAAAAATCTCGAATTGCTCGACATGTTTCATTCGGCTCAACGAAAACATGTTTTTTTTTAAAGTAACCTGTCACGAATGACTGGGGTTTGTAAACACGTTTGAAAATATGGTTGAAACAATTTTGAACACATTACTTGCGTGTTCATTTTCAAAGAAAGGCATAGAGATAGAAGCCCATGCTTAACCCGTGCTGTGATAACGATCAGGAATCTACTAAATTGTATCAGTGTTTTTCTGCTCTAAAATGTTCTAAAACAGCGAACTTGTCGCCACGACAACTTGAATGGAAAATCTCTGACGAAAGTTAAAATTACGTTGGAAGCTCGATTATCCGAGGACCGGTAATCCGATATTCGAATTAACAGAGGTGAAGCAGCTTCGAATATCCACTCGCTTTAACCGGTGTCCCGTGCAGATAAACATGGATAAATGGTCATAACAATAAGGGCAAGAGTGGGAAAATCTACTAGCTGGTTTTAAATATTGAAATCTGATAAAAAATGATTCAAACTTAGATTTGAACAATTTAACTTGGAACAAAATAATTTTGTCTTTCCGTGTTCAATCGTTCATAGCTCTAACAGTTGTTACTATTTTAAATATACTTTCGATTATCCGAGATAGTCGCACTCTAGACTATCTCGGATAATCGAGCTGCCACTGTACCTACAAATACGTAAATTGAACTCAGCTACTAGTTAGGTTCTAAGTTGCTCGGAATGCATGACAGGTGGCGCTGGGAGCCTTTAATTCCTTTAACACACACTTCCAAAACTCGCATGGGGCAGAAACTAAGAAAAACAAATAAATTGCTGGTAAGACGGTTACTTTTCGATTTCTTAATCGTTGTCAAGGGTTGTTGGCGCCCCCTTCATGATTCTGGCAGTGTGGTCCCCCATCATCATCATCATCGTGTTTACCTTTCCGTCTGCTTAGCACCGGCTTACTTCGCGTGTGGTCTTAGCAAAATATGCTCGCAGAAAAGCCATAACAATGGCCGCGAACGCTGATTAGGTGTCATCTTCGTTTTCCAAGGCGAGATTTCTGGGCGCCTAATTGGGCTTCACCGGGTCACTCAACAACGGCTAAACGTCGATCTGACAGTTGGCCAGTAGAGGGCGCAGCGGAGCTGACGTAACGGTCACACGGTGCCACGGAGTTTTGTTGCTGGCCATGCTCAAGTGCCATTTTCGGGCTACCGCCCACCTGACTTCGTGTTGTTCCAACCATGGATCGCCACCGAATGGCCCTGTCATGCACCTCCCAGCCACCTGACCATTAGGCTAGTGCGCGTGCAAAACGCCACAAATATGCCAACATGCACAACATCCCCACTATTTCCTCCTGTGTAGAATCGCTTGTCCGCTTAGATCTGGGTTGTTTTTTATAATTTGGAAATGTCCCGTTTACTTATATTTATATATTGCGACCTCTTGAAATACAGTAGGTATTTTTTTCTTTATAAACCCATACCATAAAAACAAAATGCATTTAGAAATGTAGACAATATTTTTTTCTCCAAAAAAAAATGTATTGGTAAATACATTACAAAATGCCTTTTGAAACGTATTTAGTAAGGCATTTTGAATTTTGCATTTGATTTGTTGTCATAATTTGAAATGCACTTTGAAGTGCACTTTAAATGATGTCTCAATTTGAATGCATTTTAAAATTCAGTATGGAAATGAACGGGACATTTTCAAAGTACATGTATTAAATATAAAGCAGGCCTTAGTGGACGACCAATTGTGCGCGGGAAAAATATAATATATAATAAGTATTTGATGCAAAAATGCATAAATGCATATTTTTTGGTCGGTCTAAGCTGACTGCCCTGACTGGGTTAAAAATCAAGATGGCTACCGCCATCAGCACCTATGGGACTGTCATTAAACTAGATTATGCTAATTTAAGGTATACTTTATGCCCCCACACATTCATTTAAAATTATTGTATAAAACACAAAGACCACCTCCCATTAAATTATCCTACACTGCATGCACTTTTATAAGTATCAATTTGTTAATACACGTATTTCGTTTTCCTTCAAGTGATATTATTAAGACTGCATTTGTACATTGCATAATGTGGTTGTGCAAATACACTTCATGATCAACTTAAAAAGAAATTTGCTACAAATTTACTGGTATGTTCCAATTAAAAAAGAACATGAATAACAAACATGATAATCACGCATAAAGATCGGGACTCGGTAAGAATATCTCGAGATTACGAAAATAAAAATGACACTTCATTACGTAATGAATTAATTCAAATGCATTTGAAATGAGATGAAATTAGCGCAGTCTTTGTTATGGTTATTTGATTAGAATAAAATAAATTGTCGATAAGCAGTTGACAAAGAGGAATAATTCAGTTGATTGAATTGAAATGACATTTGAATGAACACAAACAAATTTAACCAAGCTTTTCATTTATTAATTTGTTCTGAATAAACTCAATAAATTATTGTAAATTATTATTTGACTTTTTAGTAAATGTCAAACGCAATGGAGTATTTTAAAATTAATGCTGTATAACAAATAACGTTTCATATTTTCCATTGATTTTATATTTAATTTAATTATTATTATAATTACTATATGCATTTCTTCAAATTAATAACTATCGAATTAAACACTATATTTATGTATATAATTCAATGTAGCACTTACACACACCCTCTTGGCATGTACAGTTTCATAATTCAGATAAAATTGCTTTATCATCAGCAAAGAATTACTTCTTTTCTGCAATGCTACATAGTTAAGAGGAAATTTTCATTTTACTCGTCCAGCAACTAAATCAATATATGTATGTAATTCAAATGTCGTGGCATACCGCTTAATAGCGTTTACTGAATAATAAATTATTAGTATTCAAATCAACGGAAAGTGTAAAACAAGTAATTGAATTTGTTTAAGGCAAATACATCATGTAATTGCACGTATCGAACCCATATTACAATCCACAATCGTACCAATGGAATGTATATTCGCATACTGGACACTACAGAGCCATCTGTTGGTAGCGATTTGCACTGCACAAATACTCCCACAAAGCACTAGATAAGCAAACTACAAGTTGTAGCTGACGTCACCGCTTTAATGTCGCACATTGCCTTCAGATGAGATAAAAAAATGCACCATTAACGTAATACAATTATAGCCCTCTACTATTTTGTAAATAAAGAGTAAAATCTCATTCGGTTTAATCGTGTAATAACCAAGTGATTGCGCTTAGCCATTTTGAATATTCCCGCCTTTTCAATGTGAAGGCCTGAAAACTGAAACTAGCGTGATTAGGCAATGCGGCAATGGCGCTCTCTCTAAAATCTATATATCTACTAAAGACATGCATGAAGAAATTCTTCTATACGAACAGAAAACAAGCGTTATATGAAATAAGCACTTATTACACAATTTTCCGGGTGTGAACTTCCTCAAATCAAAGCTGAGAAATACTTAGAAAAAATTGAAAAAGCGATGGAGGCGAAAAACACGCAAAAGTCAATACGAGAAAAAAAACTGACTCCAGAGACGTATAAAAGAAAAAAAAATTAAGCAAACATTAGAATGGCAGCTGAATGCAAATGCGAATTTGGAAATAACTAGAGAATAAATATTTGTTTTTGGTGCGATAGAAAAAAAAACTTTAAAAAATCGTGACTGAGCAGTAGGCTACAATAAAAAATCAAAATCTTCACCCGTAACGCAAGGGCTTTATTATGAATCATCAATTTTCTAGCCCCTTTAATCAAACAAAACAAAAGTTCAAAACAGAACAGAAAAAAAAAACTGACAGGAGGTGAACAGTCCGAAATTTCGAGTAATTCAACACTAGTATAAATAATGAACTTTAACGCAAGCCAAGCAAACATTTAAAAAAAAATCTATGCATGCAAGCATTAAAAAAGTATGAGTAAACTATGGTTAGTAAGACAATTCCACTATTTTTATTTTCAAAAGCTATTTGTACTGTATATTTGAATATGGAGGAGGAGGAGGAGAAACTCGATTCATGACGAACGCTAATGTTATCATTACATTTCAAAGATATGTTGACGATTACTGAATCTTTAGAGAAACTGCTCTTAATTATATAACATGAAATAAAACGCAATAAAATAAATGCAGCTACATTAGACCAGTTTTTCTACCCAACTACATACAGCATGTTTCTATCGGTGAATTATAATGTGCAATTTTGATGAACGTTTTTTATGGAAATTCTTTTATGCTTCAGGTGCCCAAGTTAGGCGACTCGTGCCTTTTACCATTGAAACTTGCCATAACCTTGAACATATATACAAAGGGAACAATAATGACCGTAAAGAGCGCCTTTCAAATCCTTATTTATATGGATTAATTTTATGCGCTGAATTGGTGCCTAATGACACGTAATGGCTGGTAATTGAAAATTAAGAGCTGTATGCTCTAAATATTGATCGTCCACCGAACTCCCACTCCACACGGACACGAGTAGTTGCACACACGTAATACATGCATACACGTACATGTATAGATTTTAAGGGACATTAGGCAGCCAGTGGAATCGATGGGAGATATAATAAGTACGTGTTGATATTCGGATGGTAATTTCATAGACATAACTGGGGGAATGGACAAAGTGACCATTTAATTGATTCAAAAAAGGCGGCATAAGCAACATGGGTCAATATACCGTATCTTGCCGAGCAATTGCAATAATCCATGAGTGAAATAATGAGAAATTCTATGACACCAACAGGTGTAGCTAATCATGTCTAATGCATTTTTGCATTATACATTATTTTGCATTAATGCAATTTGTGTCCATCTCAAGTGTGATTCACCAGCCTGCTAGTGATGAAATAACAAAAATTGTTAAGGACTTTTTGTAACTTTGTAACTGAACTATTTTTAAGCACAATAATTCTCGGGCTAGCAGCGCCATGTACTGTTTAATAGGAATTTCTAACGCATACAGTAACCTACAGTACATTGTTTCTTCAAATATATTACTAAGAAATAGTTTATACTGTAAATATGCATCACTTCGTGCAGTGTAGTATTCGAAAACATGTTTGATAACTCCACAGCTGCTTGCATGGACAATCTTACTTGTCAAACTAGTTTATTCTAAGTGCAAAGTCCATATTATTTATAACAAAATGCATTTTGACAAAAAGTCCATTATATTTAATGACAGGCAAAAGTAAATAAAAACATCCTGGGGATAGAAATGGGTTTATTTAATATCGGTCATTTGTAAACAAATCATCAATAAATATGGGAAAATTTTATCTGATGGTAGACATAAATACGTCACAAATTACTTCTCAGAACTTTTGGATAACCAACCACAAACATCCGCGCAACCAAACGTTTCACATGAAGCACTTTGAAACACTAATAGAACAAAATTTCGTATTCATTAACATGTTTTACACTATGTGCATTTTTCAGGATATTTCAGGACTATGTTCAAGGTAGTCAGCATGAATCCAAAAGGGTTACAAAAACATATTCTCGATAAAACGCAGTCAAGTCGGTTAAACGCTTTATAATCACTATCCTTAGTTTAATTTCATCTGTTAGGCAATTGGTTGAAAATGGGAGAAGGAAGTCGAGGGAATGTCGGAAATTTTGAATCGGTGGGCGGGTCACTCCAAAAATACGATCGCAAATATATTTATAATCGATTACTCGCTCGTTTCCGTCGTTCCAAAGCCCGCAACCCACGACCTCTTATTTTTTGCTTAAGATTATCGATATAAATTCAATTTTAACATCCGAGCATTGCGTGACTTTAGCAATATATCTAAATTTGAATTAACTGGTGCGTGCCGTTAAAT
>JAQIXS010004429.1:0-15152 GCA_034700785.1 Rossiulus vilnensis
AAATTATGCATATGCATGGCCATATATGGATATGTACAAACATATATCCATTTGTAGCCAATTTCGGGTTTACCCATATATGGAATTCAATGTATATGGATTAAAATGGACCATATATGCCCATATAGATCCATTTGTGGCCAATTTTGGATTTATCCGTGCATGGAATAAGTAAGATATGTCCATAGTTACTTTTTAACCCAGGTGGGCCCTCATTTTAAATAATTTGTTTGGCTGAGCAAAGATAATTTTGAAGACCATATTTTTATTTCTAATTTTTTTTTTGTTTTTAGTAAATCAATATGTAAAAATCCAGAAAATTGAAATTTTAGAAACCTTCCACATGGCAGTCACTGACCGTGGAACCTGGTGGCGTTTTCATTGGTCATCGACCGTGAATAACGAATGACCATATTGTTGATGTTCGCTGGTGAAAAACGTCCAATATTCAGATATTTGAGGTTGCAAACAGCTGCGAATGGTCGCATTTGCGCATCGCATTATTCCGGTCATTTTTCTTGGAAAAATGCGAATTTTCTCCTCGTTTTCCTCCAACTGGTCTCCATTTCTGGCACGGCCCAGAGGCGTCTTCACATTTAAAGGGAAATGATTTGACACGGGACAACCCTGTCAGTTGAATAATTCAATGCATGACGAAGAAACCTATATTGAACCAGCCTCGTACTGCGATGATGGAGGAAATAAATTCACACAAAAAACAAAAGATTCCATCGAGGGTTTCTAGGAATCTTGGGGATGAAAGAAGCGATTGTTTTTTGCGTTGAAATTTTTTTTATCCATATTGAAATACAATATTTGAGAGCGAAGGATAACGCCATATCCTCCTTCCAAATATCATATTTCCATTTATTGATTAGGCTCCCGTATCGCTTCATTTAACCTTAAAAAGTCACGTTTTTATAGAAGACAAGAAAGCCTTGTCTACATCGCATCACGTATCTTTGAGCCTAGCATCTAGGAGACTGAAAAAAAAATGAAAAAAAAGCCTATGAGTCACTGTTGGAGTAATAAAACTAGAAAATCACGTCTAGTTAGTCTCGCAAATCACTTGAGATTTGATAAGATTGAGGATTACTTGAGAAAAATGCATGGGTATAACGTTAACAATAGCACCAAGTTTTATCAAAGTACTAACCATACTTAACCATGACTTTACGTGGATATATCATGTAGTACTTAGTACTACTTTTAGGTAACATGAAATTTCATAAGAAAAATATAATAAACTATTCTAGAAAGAAAAAATGGTTTCTCAATTATTTGTATTAATATTATTAAATTTTCCAATTATATTACCGAATACAGAATAATTATTAATTTACATCATTCATATGAAGGAATATGAAATGTAATAAAAATAAAATTAATGGAAATTGAAAATTATGGAAAAAATAGTTCTAGTTTTATTAATATTCAGATGTTAATTTACATAGATGTACAGCTGATAAGGTATGACTTGCAAAACTGGATATTAGGAGATAAGACGTATGTTAAAAAATAAATAAATATAAAAATATATTTCCAAGCAAGAGCAGCAAAAATTGATAATAAGGGTAATAGTTTTGCTTTATAAGTACATGTATTTTAGTAATATATTTTGTAAGTATTACCGGTAAATACTATCAAAAATACCACTATAATGCAGCTTAATCCACCCTAAAATAAGCATTTTCTAGTCATTTACACGTACCTATAGATATATTTATCTGAAAATAAATGGGTATTTGTATGCATCTCAACATATTTTTTCGAATAACATCCACTTAGCCTCCCTTTGCTAGGAGGACGGTACATACGGCTTCAGAAGAAATTCAACTTGATAGAAATCTTGTTGTACATTTAACAGGAATGACTTGGCATTAGAACTGAATGACGTCCAGGCTTTCAATTTCAAAAAATACCGTAATAATAACGATATAAAGATGATTCCAAATTAGAAACTTTTCATTCAGACTGGAGTGACTTAAAGTTGCAGCAAAAGGATTTGATAAAGTAAATATAAAATCAAAATCCTCATCATTAAAACGGTTAAGTAAACAGCAAATTTCATCCCAGCTTTAAAGGAATGAAAAGCTTTAAAGGAACAAAAATGAAAAAATAGGCTTAATTTGAAAAAAAGATTTAACTGGAATCAGATCGGAAGCTGCTAAAGAAAATATTTTTGATACTGAGAACAAGATGACATGGAAATGTTTTTGCCTTCACAGAAAATTTAAAAGTAGAGCGCAAAGCAAATCAACATTTATTACTTGGTTACAATACGTGTCAAGTTTCTTTGTAAGAATTTAACAATGCGGGGATTGTGATTGAAAAATGTATTTCTAAAGTGTAATGAGATACGCCATCTTTTAAGCAATATCATACACAGGGAAGATCATTTCTGATAACGGCATTTTAACTGATAAAAGTTTCCCAGACTTTTGCTTGAAAATTTGAATTGTCCCTGACTTTTCCCTGACCCTTGACTCTTCTAGCTAGTTCCTACTGCATTAATTTATTTTAGGTTGTTCCTACTTAACTGACAATTTTGGATTTCCAGGTCAGTGGGAACCCTGTGTAGTTTTTGTAAATGGAAAATTCCCTTTTTTTCAATTTTTTTAAAAAAAGATATGCCACCTTCGAAGGTTTCAGTGAGAGCAAAAACCCTTTTTCCGTTCTCCCACCACTGTTTTTCAAGTTTATTTAATTATTTATAAGTCAATGGAGCATTTTCATAAAACAAAAATAACCCAGCCTCTATTGGACGACCAATTCCAGTAACAATGTCCATTTATTTTGCAATATTTCTGAAGGATGTAATTTAGCAGCAGGATTATTCGTAATAATGGTGAGGTTATGGACCCTAACCCTGTCTGTAGTCATCCACTGTCATTTTTTTCTGGTTCCTTCCTTGGATGCAGCAATTAGCGGTGCAAAAATTCACTTTATCTAGATGCAAATAGGAGAGAGAGATGAAGATACCAATTCGTCTAGAGTCTAGACCCCGAGGATATTCTTGGCAGTGATTGCTAAGTTGGAGACCTGGAGAGAAAGTGTCGCAAAAATCAAATTTACCCTTGGCAAAAAAATAATAATCAGCTTCAAGATGGCGCAATTGAATCAGGCGCTAGGCCAGCCCCCCTTAAGTATCTTTTTACCCAATTACTGGTACTCCAAGTCAAAATTCGCTTCCCGAGTTTCGAACCACTGCAGGGGACGCAATTTCCATCTAATTTCGGGCAATAAATTATTATCGACGACTAATAGGGCCGCACAGAGACGTTTTCAGCTTGAATTTCAGTCGCGATTTAAGGAATTAGGCCTAGGCGAATAAATCCGTTGTGTACACGCTTGTTTCTGTTGTCAAACTCGTTATTTAATTTCGCCTTGTTTTAATGCCCAAAAGGCTTTCGTAGGAGGGGGGAAAACCCCCTCATTTGAATTCATAATCGGTGCACCCCCTAACTTCATAGCTGCGAGAAGCGAAACCCTAACCCATTACAAATGCTAAGTAGCTACGAGTCCATTAGACTATCGACATTTAAGTTAGGGTCCTTTGAAAAGTTTAGGCATAATTCGAAGGGATGTGATGAAAGATAACGAATTAATGTCCTTTCTTACTCTTTACAAAATTGAACTCTGGCCTTGATTTTGCAAAGAGTAGAAAATGCACATAAATTCGTTATCATTCATCACATCAAATTATGCATAAACCTTTTAAAGGACTGGAAATCAATTATTGACTGTGGGGGGGGGAATTTAAACATTAGACAGTAACTATTATTGCCTTACGTTGCGCATATTTTCTAGATGACCTCATGTAACTTTTTCTTTGAGCAAAATTTATTCCTTTTCATTATGAAAAAAGGAAGTTCAAGTGTCGCTAACATTAACATTCTTATATTCAAACGGAATGACTTTAAATTTCATTATTAAATATCACCATATTTACACATGAGATCAGGCTTAAAATCACGAAATTGATATTAAAAGATAATTAAATTCTGATACCGAGTGATTAAAAGGAACATTTTGGTTGACGGATCGTGATCTTTAATTTCATATTTAATATAAAATTATATGTATTTTTTATTTTATATGCATATTTAATACACTTTAATACGCTGTGAAATTACCCGTTTAGTGTCTTTTTTTAACAAGCCTTAAAAGTGAAAAAATGATCAATTAATGATGTCATTTAGTATTTCCACATAGCATGACGTCAAGCTCAAAATCATGACTTTTTTAACATGACTCATGATAACAAATCGGGTGGAAAAGTTAAATACATGTATGACCATATACGGGCTCATATATGCTATAACTAACAATGTTAGCGCCATATACGTCCATACATTGACATCGTCATACATGACAACTTTAGATAATGCCATATTTATTTACAGCATGACGTTATGAACTAAAAGCCATATTTAGCTACATACTTGACTATGAATATACTTGGCTACTAAAGGCATGTTCATTGACTGCTTACTTACCTTAAGCAAATGCGACACATGTCAACATAAATAGCATTTAAATTTAAATACATTTCCACAGATCTCGACGTAACTTTATAATTACACGTACATTTTTTCCATTTCGGGTAATTCGACCTGACCTGGTAATTAACTTGACTCATGACAACACATTATCTAAAATGATACAATTTTAGTTCATTTAACTGACGCTATTCTTATAAGGAATGGGAGACTTTCTCCCATCATCATGTCCTCCACAAAAATACTTTATTGTTAATGTTCTCAGAGAATGATGGGGTTGTTTTGTTAAAAAGCATCACATGGAGTGGTGTGCAAGAAAACAGACCTTCAATCATAGCATTGTGATTTATGAAGAGCTAACTTTTCGGTCGTCCCTCGCCTGGGGTAACGCGATGCAGTAAGCCATAGGCCCAAGCTGGGGGTGTCCAATTGCGAAACCAGATGCAAACAAAATCAAGACTCGCTTTCGACGAAGGTGTTGCCGCCAAATGGCACTTTTGATTTATTTGTCATCGGAGCCACCACCTCGTAACCACTTGCCATTTCAATTGGGAAGGCAACGAGCGTGAATGCAAACACCATCGATTGGGGAAAAGGCAGTTTTTTGGGGCTAAACATGGCTTCTTTTCCATTCGCAAATGAGCCAAGTTTAATAAGCGAAATTCGCATCCATGCATCGAATACGAAAGCGTCTCGGATTGCTTGCCAGACTCTGAAAAGTGGAAAAGGGGAAAAACCCTTCCGAACGAACGACTCCTTAAACGCCCAAAATATCAATTTAAAGAGACGTCGGTGATCGATAACAAGGGCGCGAGAAATCTCTGATTTATATTCCAGGTGAAATGAACAGATAAAGGTCTGATGAAGTAGGAAAAGAGCGCAAATTGAAAGCGAAAAAAAAAAAACGTGTTTTCAACTTGCAAGAAATGCAGCTTATTTGACTACCAGACTTGCAGATTGGGAAGAAAACCTACTGTATGTCGAAAGCAAGCCATGGAAAAATATACGAAGGATTTTTATTTGTGCCTTAAACCGTGATTTTTTCGCCTGAAAACCTCCCAATAAAATGCGTTTGCATAAATGAAGCTACTCGTAAATGCAGGTTAGTTGCAAACATGAAGCCAAATCTAGAACATGCTTGAAACGTGAATTTCTGGCTTAAAATTTGATAAAATTGGTAAATTTGAAAACTAACAACGACTAGTATAGTTTTAGGTTAGCTGTTTATAAGACGTCATTTCTAGAATACTTCTCAAAATTAAAATTTTCTGGTTAAGAATCGATAAAATTGGAATTTTTGCATAAATTGGGCAACCCATTAATTGTTACATTAATTGTACATGTCTTCTGAATAAGAACCATTAAAATATTATGTTTATTTATTTAAAGCAGATCATAAATGAAGGGAATTAGTATTTAAAAAGCGATTTCTAGATTAAGATTTGTTCTGCAACAACGTTTTGGTAAGATCATCTAAAATTTTGTAATTGCAAAATGTAAGCTAGACTGAAAAGGAGGACCGCGATGCAAATAATAATTCACATCTTTCCTTCAAATACTTATGTAGAATTGGTCGTCCACTAGTGTCTGAGATATTTTTTAAAATTTAAAAACTTCATGTTTATTTATTAAAACTTAAATAAATCTGAAAAAAACGATATGCAACCTGCATATCGGGTTGTAAAATTGTATGTTTTCAACTTTTTTAAGCGGGACAAATTTGAAATTATAAAAAATAACCCATATCTCAGTTGACGGCCAGTGTTACACTGGGGAAAATAAATTTAGCAATTTCAATAAGTATTTGAAGTAAAAATGTTTAAATGCATTTTAAATGAGATTTCTAAAATTAAATGCCTTTTACTGAAGAAGAACAGAATAAAAGAATGCACGAAGAGAACTAGACCTTTGTGGCAATGGTAAAATATAAACTGTGTGTAAAATGTACAAAATATTATGAATAAATTATAGATATATAAATTAATAAATATGTTTAAAAATGAGTGTTATTACCGTAAATGTTTTTCACATTAGAAGTGTCTTATAAATGCAGGTTAGAGGCGTATGCGAAGCTATTTCTCGACCACTTCGTCCAAAAAAACGATTTTAAAAGAATTACAAAAACTGAAGTCCATTTTCAGCGCTCAGATTTTTAAGTATTTGGATACTCTGTAGATCGAAATAATATGCTTAAATAATTTCTTCACGAGAATTCTAAGCAAAATACGAATATGAAAATTCCTTTTAAGATCACTTTTAGACACCAATCAGATTCTATGTTGTTTGATATTCTGCAAACAAAAATCATATTTTTAAAGAATTTAAAAAAAATTTTTTTTTTTTAAAAATGCAAAAATACCCTTTAACACCTTTATTGCTTATTTTGCGACGCTTGAGTATCGGTTCGGTGTCATTTACATATAAAATCTTTGACAAACGCACTGATAAAACGTATTAGAAATTATTTTCGTTTGCAGAATATCGAAAAACATCAAATATGAGCACCGAAAGTGAACTTTAATGTGAAATCATGCCATTTTAGGGCCATATCAAGACAGCCGTTTCAAAAATATCTTAAACAGATTGTGCGAATGAAAATCATATTTTAAACAACTTCTGAAACATATTTCTTAAAAGAAGGAAAAACATACAAATTCTCTTTAAAGATTATTTCCAAAATTCACATTTTATACTGTTTCTTACCTCCACAAACGAAAATCATACTTTAAAACAAGTTGTTTGTTTCATCTGCAAATATTGAATTGAACTGTTTTACTGTCAATTTTATATGAAACTCCAGAAGCTACCACTGCAAGGAAGGGTAATTCCATTTGTCGAATTTCATCATTTTCACCAATAAGACAGAAGCGAACAATGCTGATCATATCAGGAGGCAATAATCAAACATTCACCGGTGGAAACTGCGACCATCAAACCAAGAATAATCCGAATTTCATAAGTTAGGGAGGCGAGAATCTCTCGAAGGCAACGCCAATGAACTAAAATTGGTTTCTCAAAAAGATTAGGGGAGATGAGACAGCGGCTAAGGTGGCCTCAGAGGACCCGTTTCATGTGGCAATTTCGGGCTTTTATGATGATGCGTTCCGACTGTTTTACGCTGATGAGGCATTAATTATGTAAAGCTCGATCAATTGATTAGGCATTAAGAAGTAGGGAGGGGGAAGAGAGTGGGGGGAGGGGTTAACTAAGGGGTCCACCATAAACAGGACAAACCGATGACTAGGTGAAGCAAGACGATTTCACAGGATGGACAAGATAAAGGAACGTTTTGATCGGATATGGACTCTAGAGTCATTTAGGAGAAATAGTTGAAAGATGAAAAAGAAGAAACACAATGAGGAGATGAGCGAGAAGGGATACTGCCTGCCTCCGTTGCCATGGCAACCACCGCCAAGGCTTTAAACTAATGCGGACAACGAGCTACCAATTGCGACAAATGTCCGGCGATGGTCAACTAACCAAAGCTCCTATCGTCAGTGGACATCGGACAAAGACACTTCTCACCGATTCCGTCGCGACTGGACTAATTGTGACGGATAAAAATAAATCTTCTATCTGACAATGCATCTTGGTTTGCCTGGTTGGGACGCCACCTAGTGGCAGGATTCATGTCAGGAGAAGGATTCTTTAAGGACAGATTGGATTCTTTGTTTAGGTAACTATGACATGATTATATCGTGCTTACAAGGATGCCCACAATGACGAAAATAACACACTTCAGATATTTTTTGGAAATTCTAAATTTATTTTACCCAGTGTAGTGGCAGGATTCATTGCCAATTCAAACAGGATGTTATGGATTACATAATTTCAGAAGATATCTTTATTAATTAATTAGGAATTGGTCTAGATTTTGTTGAGTTTTAGATTGATTGGAAGGGTGGATTTAAACCTTGAGTGTTTGCATCAAAGAGATATCGAGTCTTTAATTGCTTATTCATACATCGTTCTGATGTCTTGTTCACCTTCATTAAATGTGTTGGGGTTTATTACTTTGATTAGAAGTATTTTGGGACGAGGGTATCACTTCTTGTCTAATAGTGATATAAAGTTTCTGTATCTGGCCATGTTTGTTACTTAAACATGACGTCATTTTGTAAATAAATGTTATTCTTTTCCGTAAAAATACGTCACTTATTTTAATTTAAACATCGTTTATATCAGTTTGTTAAGTAATTTTATGTGGTAGGATGCGTTGAGGTTATCGTTTTTCCCATCCGCATTCGTTCTTTAAAAGAAAATTAGTTTTCCAAATTCGCTAAACTGAGTTTCCGGATTCTTGGAATCGGTCATTTGGACGAACTAGCTAATTGCTTCTGACCAATTAAACGAAGACTGTTTGTGATTAACATTGGAGTGGATTGCCTTGTTCGCGTTGGCCCCCTTCACTGCGCATGCGCCACTCCGCTGATTTACGGAGGACCTTGCGGCTTTATCGATTGGCTCTTCTTGTTCTCGCTAATGATTTTAGCAACAAGTTTGACGCTTGAACTCCTCTAGCGACCCTCGGCTGAAAATCTCTGACATTTTTAAAAGGTTTTAGAGGTTTGTTGCATTTGCAAGTTACCCGTGGCGCCACCAACCCTGAAACTCCGTTGTTTTTCCTGCCAGTTTTGCCGCCTGATCACGTAGATGGCGCTGTAGTTTTTCAAGTTTTGATTCTCTCTTGTACCCTTCACGTTTGAGCAATCACTCACTGTTAATTGGCATAAGATTTTTTTTCATACTTATCGACCCACACATTCCAAATCTTGGTCAATTCCTTGTTTCATGTCTGCCTGTTGCTAGAAACAAAGCATTTTAATTGCAACCCCATAAATACACAGATCTAACCATCCAGACCTGTCATGTTCCACTGACCCACTGACCAATCCTTTTGTAGAAGGATAATTCAGGAAATGAATAATTCATCTAATGCGTCATGCTAAATCGTGCATTGTTAAATCATGCTGAGTATCCAACAAATTTACACTGTACCATGGAATGTCAAATATTTACATACCTACATCGATATTTGATATAATCAGAGTGCTGTATTTTATTGACGCAATAAAAGGCGATATTATACATTAAAATAAAGGGAAGTTCAAGTCATTTTTAATAGTTAAATAATGATATTGCTTTTGCCATCAAAATAACTCTTGGGGATCCATAGATCAACTTATAGGGACTGTGAATTTAGGTTTGAAAAATACATGCATATTTAAAAATGCGTTACTATAATTTTTAATTAATAATAATTAAAATACCAAACCTTATTCTGATATCACAAAATTATTTTGTTAATATTTCATAACTGCGTTCTAATATAATTAAGTGAATTGGTTAGGAGAAATAATATTTTAACGAGAGATTTCCCAAACATATATTCAAAAGACCATCTCTAAATCTTTCAGGTTTAACCACTAACAAGTGTATACGTGCAAGTGTACTGTGTATATAAAGCCGGAATCAATGATTGGATCATGAAGGATGTAAAATGTGCTATGTTAGTGAGAAAATACAGATCCGGATGTGCAATCTAGATCTGGATGTATATGGCCACCCCAGAATATCAGTGGTCAAAGTACCGATTCAGGATCGAACACAAGTAATAAAACATGAAATTCATTTCAGCAATCGTTTTTTTCCCTTTCTTCGAGATTCAGAAAAATCTTGGGAATGAAAAAATGCAAAGATTCCGGATTCTTGATGGGCGAAAAGATGGTCAATGCACCGCAGGGATACGTAATAAAAAAAAATAAACACGCTGCGAAATAATGCATACAAATTTCTGAAAACTACAAAGAGGACAATAGGGAAGAAAGACGATGAAATGGGGGAATGTGCCGATTTCGTAGCGGTCGATACAAATAAGGTTTTTTACCCGAAATTTCTAGCCATCTTTTTCATTCGCCTGCAAACTCCATCAAAGAGGACATGGTCGAAATATGAAGCGAAATAAAAAGGAAAGGGCGTGATGTTAACTGAAAAATCCATACAGAAAACCCCTTGCAGTCATAAAAGAATGTGCAGCGATTGGCTATAGAAGCCAGTTTATTTTCGACTATTGGAGACGCACTGATCACCGCATAAGTGATAATGAACCTTTCTAAAATGTCTTCGGTTGTCAGGGTGTCTGTCTACAAGGCAACATCCAGAAATGCAATTGCCTATTAAGTCAATCAAGTCATTGATTATGCATTTGCATTGACAAGTTACTTGTTGAGTCCTTGCATAATTAATAATAGGACTTGTGATGTTTTGAACATTTTGAACAATAAAGCGCTCTCAAAATTAAGTATAGTTATCTCAGAATACCAAATGCATTTAACATATTTTTTTTCCAAAAGCAAGTAAGCGAGTTATTTAATCTGCAGTCCCTGTAGAATTGATGGCAAAACATATACTGTTTTTACAATTTGAAAGAAAGTTAATAACTGAAGAGTTGAAACTCAAAAGGCATCATCTATGTGCCAAAAATTGCAAAATTAGTTATTACATGCAAAAAGATCTATGACAAAAATCTAACGATATTCAACAAAGTAAAAGAGATACAGATAATTTCCTACATGTTGAATGAAACGTTAATATAAGAATTTCTGGAGAACTGTGTTGATTTTATACTCTTTACACATCAATATTACTGAATTTCAAGTCTTCAATTTCATAACAAGCTTTGAATGGCTTATTTCTTTGAAACAGTGAATAGCATCGTTAAACAAATACATGTACAGTATACACTGTATAAACATTTTCAGCATTGCATAGCTATTTTGAAAAAAAATGTATTTGGTATTTTCTTAAACATGCCCATAATTGTTAATTTAATACTCTTTGAAGAAATCTGTTAGCAAACGACTTGCAAATTCATTAATGGTCCGTAGGGAGCATTTTTAAAATAGTTAAAAGCATTTATCTTGTTGCACTGCACGTAATTCAGCCTCGGATATTTCAATCAGCATTTAGAAAAAAACATTCCCTCTAAATTTCCCAACTTTGCTTCTCTGCAATGCTGATCTGCTTGTAGTGTTTAATTTTTCAGAGCAGCAAGGAAGGCATTTTCGAAAGTTGAGCAACTAGATCACATGCTCGATTAAAGAACCAAGTACAAACTCATAAATTATTTGTATGATACACTTTTTTCGCCCTGCCTTAGGCAAACAACTCGTAAAGTGCATGTTAAATTTGGACCGATCCCAATTCAGGAATTCGCATTTTTTTCCGCCTCCAGCACGAGTTTGACAACGCATTTTTTTAAAACATAAAAACCATCATTATCCATCCCATTGCATCTGTGTTAATTGCGATTTATGAAGTGCTCTCAGGTTTGGCCTTTTTTGTCCATTTTTCATGGCACTTGCTAGCCATGTAACACCTACTTCATGAAAAAATGGCTTCATTTCCGCTTTAATCGCCGGAAGACACGCCTTTATTTGCCGTTTGTCATGTTTTCCCACCATGCCATCCTTCGTCAGTCATTCGCTAATTACGCAACTACATTGTCTTGAATTATTAATGATGATTTTGCTTTTAAAGTGGATAAATCCATTATGGCACGTTTTACGTTGAGGCGTTCTGAATTAAACACAAACGTACTGTGAAGCTACATAATGTTGGACATTAAGTATAGGACGAAATTTCTCGTGTGTTTAAGAAAAATATGAAAATAAATAATGTATGAGCATCAATATAGTTTATTCTTAATTGTAAATATTAGTACGAATTAATGGCCTTAACTTGATAAACCATGATCAGTCATCCATGCCATGGAATAGCATAAATTGTATTTGATTTTGTAAAATTTTCATCTCTTGAGTACCATGAAGCCTTTAGAAACTCCCACTAACATACGAAAAAGTATTGTGAATGGACGTAATGCAGTTCCATAAGTAGACATTAATCACCTATCACTTTTTTCTAATATAATGCCGTTAAAAGACGTCACCACTGAACGATATCACTACATCCTCAAATTATTAATTTAAAAAAATAATCATGTATTGAAGGTCTACATGTATTAAGTACATTCTACACGAGAGAAATAAACTTAGCGATTATAATGCGTATTTTAAGCAAAAATGTGTAATGTAATGTTTGGGTTGGGCTTAAAACGAGAGTGAATGCGGATGTTTGGAACATTATGACACAAGGTTTTGGCTCTTTTCCTATTATGAATGGGGTGTTTTTGTCCAGATAGAATAATTAATGTCGTTTTGAGCATTTCTGGTAATGGAATGGATGGTCAAGGCCAATCAACGACATCATTCTAGGGCGTGAAGTGAAATATATCATGATAATTCTTTAAACTAGTAACAATTTGCCACTTATTTTACTCGGCTTTCTAGTAGTCTTTGAAACCAAAAATTTCAAATTGTGTTCTGCCTACCGTAAATAAATAAATAAAAGGCTTAAAAATCCCTTTCGTGTCCAAAATACAACATTTAAAGAGCAGAGTTTAGCAGCGACATAAGCCATTATCAAGCTAAGACTCAAGGCGATAAATTGGCGGCATTTAATAGCAGAGGAGAAAATTTTACGATCGACAATTATTCCGTAATATTGCGAAATTAACAGCCCATGAAAACGCCCTGGATTCGCACCCAGATGGGGCCCAACACTGTTGAATTTCAGAGTGAGAATAAACAGGACTTATAACCGAGGGGGTTAGATAATTCCTGGAAAATGCCATCACGTTGGCATTTATGTAGGGATGAGAGAAAATTAAGGAACGCATCGTGGCCCTAAATTACGGCGCAGACACGTCTTTCGTAATGCACCCATTAAATTACTTATCTTTCAGTTTATAAGCAGTTAAAAATTATTAAACAAACGTGAAAGGCGATAAAAGATATCCACTATGTGGCAACTCAAACGACTCAACAGGTGAATGAGGGAAACCAGTCTTAAGGCTGCTCCCACGTACATTATGTGGCAAATACCAAAGATGGTCATGGAACATACTAAATATACTAAAGCGAAAAATTATGATTTTTGAGACCTTAAGGTCGTGCCATAATCAGTTTCACAGAGAGGTTTTAATTCAATAATTTCTGTCTGGGATGCTTTTTTTTAAACTACCTTCATTATTTATTTTTTTATAAATTCTAAACAACTGGCACTAAAATATATTATCAGTTGACTAACGATACATTTGTTATGTCATGCGATAATCTGCTATATTTTAAGAATTTTAAGAATACTTTCACCGAACTACTCATAACATTACAATATTTTTGCTTTTGTAAAAACAAATACTTTAATTATTGATCTTTTGAAGAATAAAAAAAATTGCACTAAAAATGCCTTATTAGTATACTAACGAATTTCTTGTGTCATTCTATAATTGTATATATTTAATAATGTTTTATACAATTACAGGATGCGTTCTAATATTACTTTATTTATGGGGTTTTGTTATAAATTTAAACAATTGTCACGTACTTGACCATATATGGAGAATCCTACATACTTAAATTATTTAAAGAATAACTGAACTTTGCTTGCATGATTGTTTCACTTAAAATTCCCAGGGGAATCTTTTTTTGTTTTTTTTGTTAATGTGTCATCGTAAAATCTAACCTGTTTTGATGTTTTTAAATTATGCATACATGTACATGTAACTTCAAATTTCATTCATAAATATTTTCAATCCTCCACATCCTTTGTAGACGACCCCTTCCTAGCCTAATCGGTTACATGCACACTCATTTGCATTTTTTTCTGATTGCATTTCGCAGATTGGCAAGCATTTTTGGCATTCTTATGCATTTTAACATCCTTCCAGATTCTCATTTGCAGTGAGGTTCACGCAGCGTTCAATAAACGTGCATCAATGTCAACACTTTTTTTTTCATCTATGAGCTACTGTAGTTCTCTATGTATGCAAAATGTAAATATGCACTCTGGTTGCAAGTCAATCGAAATGGCAAGTGAGCTATAGCAGCGACTCTCCATCGATCTTTTTCTTTCCCTTGCCACACGTAATTCCCCAATTCCTCCATTTCTACCCTGTTTATCCCCATAGCGTATCCACACGACACCCCCTTACCTCCCCCTCTCCTTATTTCTAAAAAACGTGGTCAGAATTGCTATTTCCCATTCAAACTTCAGACCTATAGGGCATCGCTATTTCTCCAACTAATGCACGAGGATTACCTCTAAGCTATCTCAAAAATATGCTACCCAAATACAGGTGCAGCTTTTTCGATTCTTACACCCTCCCGCTTGCACCCACAATGGTGTGTGTATTTTGCACATTTGTCGAAAAACAGCGACGCAAACGCAATTGAACAAGAACCGGAACCCCGTTTGTTTACGGGAGTGTCACCTTCTGTCGTTGAAAACAAAGACACTAACTGGAAAATTTATTTCATTGGATAACAAACAATCTTTCAAAAAGTATATTAGGAAATATCACTTGCTAAAAGAAGACGTTTGATAATATTTTTTCCACGAAAATTTAATTATAAAATATAAAAGAAATATTGTAAAAAATATATTTAAAAAAATATTTTTTTCGTAGAAAAAATACATTGAAAAAATAAAAAGCTATTTTTAAATGTTTTCTTTGAATAAATGGCATTTTTGTTTAACAAAAACAATTATATACTATATACTGTATATATAATTTATAAAATATATACAAAT
>JAQIXS010004430.1:0-15146 GCA_034700785.1 Rossiulus vilnensis
GTTTCTCAAATTTGCTGTTGATCCACGAAGTTTGAAACTTTGAACTTATTGCAACCAATAACAGTATAAACGAGACATTTGATCAGGGTGGCATGAGCTAGAGTATTACAGTCGATTTGTTTGTGTGATTTGAAGGATACAAGTGGAAGCAGCTCCATGATGGATCTCTCTGCCCAGCTCTCTAATTTGTCTTTCCACTCAACACCTTTGACTGCTGAGAGCCTGATGGCTAATGATCATTCAATGGTGTACAGTACTAGCCCAGCTAATCAAACACCCCAAAATGCCATTGGGATGCCAGTTGCTGTTGGTCCAACAGCTCCAACAAGACCACCTAGCGTGCTAGTCCAACACCAGCCAACTAACATGGCCCAGGTAAAAAGAACAATTTTCACTTTCACCTTAAATAGAGCATGACATAGAGTAAGCAATTACTGTAGTGTTTTTCGTTAAATATTTTTTTCTCAAAATTACAATCATTTTACTCATTTTACAATCATTTATATTGCGTGAATGTTAAATTAGACCAGTAATACAGGAACAAATGTTTCAAGAGAACAGAAAACTTTAGGCATTCTTAACTCTGGGCGATACAGGAATTTAATCCTGAGTGATCTCAACAATCATTGTTTAGACAAAAACTTATGCCTGCATGTATAATCAAATTGAATCATAAATTAAATGTAAAATGACAACTGTATTATTCAAATGTGTGCTACTTCTTTAATAACTAAACACTTCGGATTCTATTTTAACGTACTTCTATTGTTGATAGTGTGTATTGTAAATTTAATTGGTAAATGATTTTAAACACCTACATGCCCTTACTATTGGTAAAAAGTTTATTGCAGTCTGATAATAGGCCAATTTATACCATGCAAGGAACTCAGTATATCTCTACGGACTAATTTTGTATTTAACTTTAGAATAAATTTTGATTTATTTGATCTGATTATGATTTGTGCCGATAAGGTGCTTGTACGTTTTATTTTCTTCAACTAGTGGATATTCAATGGTAAAATAAGGCAAAAAGAATCCCATTGTTATTATGTTACCAGCTCTCGTTAAAACAGAAGATCTTTAATTTAACTTCTTTTCTTGCCATATTTTATTTAGATGCCCCTCTATCTCGTGTCGTCCTCGCAGCCTGCACGCTACACATCTCCGTTCCCTTACGCCGGATCTGCCACAGCGCAAAACGTACAACCCAGCCACCAACAAAATCAAATGCTGGAAAGCCAGCAGCAGCAAATGCGAGAGGTAACGTCGATGACAAATCCGATGCAGAGCTCGCAGCCTCCGACGCCAACGCAACCGAATCCATCCCTGCAAGGATACCAGATGCAAGGTGCCCAGTGTTACCCCGGCTACCCGATGGTGGGCTACGGACAGGTCCCCAGTTTGGAGTCTCAAAATCTCCCGCCTTATTTTTCGGTGGCATCACAATCTCACATCCCCATCTCGAGCGGTGGACTTACATACGTCAACCCTGCCTACGCCTACACGGTCTCCCCGCTAAACCTGCCTGGTGCAGGTGGTAACGGGGGACTTCAGCCCTTCAACCCTAGTCAAAACAACTTTGCGGCTGGCACGATGCCACTGTGCGGTCTCATGCCTTCCGCTGGTGGAGGTGGTGTCGTCTCACCCGCAGCTCCTCCGATTGTGCATCCTTCTGCATATCATTCGCCACAAAATGCATTCAGACCTCAAACGCCACCCAGCCAGGTGCAGGGGAGCACGAACTATGTAATGGCTGCTGGACAGCACCAGTCGGGTCCACCCAGCATGGCGAGGGCCTATAATTTAACCGCTGGAGTGATTCCTTCCCAATGCACCGGCTATTCTATTTACTCTCCTCAACTAGTAAATTCGCAGCAGCAGCACCAGCAGTGTCCACCGGTAGCCCCTCCCTCTCAAACGCCACCCCAGTTCAATAACACTTTTACCCATCAAGTCTTTGCAAACTTGCCGATGTATCGGCAACACATGTTGGTTAGGCCGAACACGCCTCCGCTCCCGCCCCCTCAAGGCATTATTCCCTCTGGAAACGGACAGTTTGCCTCTGCACCCCTCCTGACGAAGGGCTACAGTATACCTGGAGTGGATCAGAGGTTCGTGAAGGCCTCTGATCTCTATCTTTTAGATACTGCAGGTAAAATAAATGGAATCAAGTTGGTTGGTTCTCAAGCCCCACACGGTGCAATGTAAGAAATCCAAAATGACGCTTTTTAATTTGTAGTTAGCCTTAGCGACAGTAAGGGATTGTTAACATCATCTTTGCCTAATCTTCCAAATGGTAGCGTGGGAATAAGGCCTGTTACAGCGCCAATGTACAGCAGAGGAAGTATCCACGTACCTTTGGTACCAGGTGAGCAAAATGACGAGTTCTGCTGTAACTAAGATAAAAATGAATCTCATTCAGATACGCATCGTGGTATGTGCCTTTCGTTTTGAGCTTTCTAACGGATGTTGCCTTTAGATTTAAGAAGGATTTTTGAGTTTTTGCTGGTAATTGATTTTTAATACGAATTATCTGAAATTATGATGGATTTAGAATGAGGTTCATTTTAATAGGTTCAGAGCTGTAAATCATGCATCTGCCAATGTTTCAGCATCTTTACAAAGTGTGGCAATTTTGTTAACTTTATTTTTAATTTCTAAAAGGTGACATGCGCCTCATTGGTACCCCGTTGCAGCATCAAATGCAGAACCCAGGGAGAATGCCCGTGATTCTTACACAGCAAAGGCCCATGCCTCGTCTTCAATCTCCTCAACAGGGTTTACCTTCTGGGTTAGGTCGGCCACCAAAGGTTCGCCGACAGCGAAGTAGAGGCGGAAGCAGCATGGTAAAAATGGAAGGACCCACGTTATCGGCACAATCGTCCATTGATACAGACAGAGGTAACTATTTCTAAGTACATTAACCATGATTTAGAAGAAAATTGGCTGTCAAGGTTCAGGGTGTATGCCACATACTAGTCTTGCAGCTTGGGCAGCGAGTTGGCCACCTCTGCTTAGTTAAACAGGGTTCCCCCATACCTAAAAAACTTGAAATTGTCAGGAAATAGTGATTCCTTTTGGCCAGGAAAATTTATTCAAAGAACTTTACAAGTAAGGGAAGTTAAAAATTTTATTTCTGAGGGATCTAATGTTTCAGTGCATGCATTACCACATGCAAAAACTACCTAACGTTTAAACACAAGCACGAGTGCATAATATTATATTCTTAAATTGCAGGGAATTACATCTTGGAAGTGCAGGGGCTTCCCGATGGCATTCGCAAGAGTGATGCCGAACGCTACTTAGAGGAAGTGGTTCATCACGGTGCCAAATTACAGTTTGTTCGCAACAACAGGAGCACACCAGAATCCACCCCCACAGACTTTGTCATCACCAATAGGATGCACGTGTACGCGGTGTTCGAGTCAGAAGCAGCAGCTCAAAACGCCCTCCTCAACATAAAAACAACCAAATTCGAGTTGAGGTCAGCTGGTACAAAGCAGTTCACAGACCCTCAAGCTATAAGCTGAAATCACTTATTTTTTCTAAGTATACTATTGAAAGCAAAGTTGTACGAAAAGTTTATTTAAATAAATGTTGATCCTGTACAGATTTTCCTTACCCTGCCAAAATCCTCGTCAAATATGATAAAAAGATGAGTTCTTACGATGTATATAGCCAGCTGCTTTGCTGATGTCTTTCTTATAAATGCCTAATTTCAGGGTGCGACTATTGCGTGTTATTATCCACCGTAATAATGAACTGCAAATCTTACACCGCTTGAAACAAAGGAGCGCGACAGAAAAAAAGCGCAACCAAACAATCTTGCATCACTTTGTCTTCTCCTCCACTGTTCCACACCACCATATTGAATGCCCTCTTTTTGCATTCACTTGTTGCCTGTCTAATACTTTTGACTATCACTTTCCCACATTGTTCTCTGGTTGAATTTTAGATATGTGCAAATACTTTTCTGGTTGTTACGAAAAATTATCTGTTAATAATCTAGTAAAACTTTTATTAGTTTTCCATATTGATTCAATAAGGTTTAACTGTGTGATTTTTATAAAGGGAACCTCACAACAACTGGATTTGGAACATACAACAAATATTCATTATGATATCAAAAATTGGCTCTAAATAGTGCATTTTCTTTGCACTAATTGGAAAAATTCAGACAAATACATGTAACACCTATAGACCAGCAGTTTTGAAATAATACTTCATAGAAATCGTCATAAATACACCTGTAATTTTTGCAAATGATTTTTTTCTCAAAATCTAGTATGCTTGAGTGCCTATTGTTACGTTGGAAACAAAATCACAATAACGTCACCATTTTCCAGAATGTGTATTTATCCAATCCTGCAAATTTAATTTGCACCCTATAACCCTTTAGGAAATTCTGCTGCTGGCATCTTCAATTTCTTTTGCTGAAACTATCAATTCGTACATAGCATTTCCCCCTTTTTAGGGAAACCCACATAATGGGAGAATCACAATCTCAGCATCTGCTTGCGTTTCTGGTTTTCGTAGTTAAGGTTCAACATATTTGAAAGTAAATCAAAAGGATAGTGTGTGAAATCGGACATTTCATGTGTCTTTCCATTTTAAATCATTTCTATATTTTGCGTTTATAAATGGAGGTCAACTGAGGAATGAAAGAAAAAAATGAATCTTTGAAAAACTTCTTTGAAAACTATATACACTTAGGGAAAAAGCTTTTTTCAAGTAAGCGTTATTTTATATTAGGAGAGGACACTCCCGAGTGCTACCTTTTTAAATTTCAAATGAAAGCACTCAGGTATAGGTGTAGGGCATTTTTTTTAATATTGTTAATTTTTTAAATTTTAATTTATTGTCAATTTAATAATTTTCATAATGTAACCTTTAAAGAAATGCATGTTTCACGTTTTGAACGTTATCACTCCAGCAATTTGTACCATCACTAAATTTTCAACAAAAGCAGTTACATTGCATTAAGCACTGGCACATTAAATTTGTTTCATTTCAATGGCGAGTTAAGTATTGTATGAAGTCAAGCATCTCAACACTAGTAAAACTACTCAGGTACACGTTGTTAAAATTATAAATTCACTTCAACAAATTATATTACTGTCTATCAACTTTTTCTCAGTAATATTTCTGTTAAGCATCCTCCCATAGCTCATTGCTGTCAAAATCTACCCAACCACTTTGTGGACGTGATTTATGGGTAGCAAATGCGATGTTGAAGAAGACTTAAGAGGTCAGACTAGTGATGTATATCCAATCTCTTTAATAGTATTACAATTGTGAAATATTCGAAGGTTGAACCAGTGTTTTTTTCTGATTTGGATAAATCCATAACATATCTACCTGGATGTCAAGCATAAGTAATGCAAACTGTTATTCACTTGACCACCCCCTTCAAAATCCATGTCGTGTTTGACTAATCAGTGCCTGGGTTTTAAATGATAAATTAATATAAATTGAATGATTATGAAGAGTTATTTAATCACTTCTACATAAAGATGTTCCAAATATTTTAACCAAAACTACGACAAATTACAAAGCATTTTTAATTTTAAAACGAACCCTCAAATTTATAAATTCAAATATTACTCCTGAATAACTTACTAAACCATAAAACCACGTTAAGTCTAGCTATGCTTTTTTGGCAAACGATTACACAAACCTTGATAACTGCTCACCTCATTCGAGATCATTAAAATGATGATTCCGGAATTTCAGTTATTCATAACTACCTACAATATACATGTAACATTTCAGTGATAAAACATTATCACTTCGTAATAAGTCTTGATCATTCGAGAATTTTTGTTCAAAATTTATTTTGGTCAGCAGTTTATGGATAAATTATATACAGAAATAACATCATTGATGAATAAAGAATAACCTAATGATTTGATAGGAATTCGGGGATAAAGGGTTTGCTAAACGTGGGCTAAACGGTACGTAAATCGTACATTGCTCGACACTGGGAAAAGGCTAGGCGGGATGTTTAGGTTTGAGGGGGTTCTTCGTAAACTTCATTCATTAGAACTGTACAAATATGGCAGGCGAGAAAGAAAAAAATCAACAACCAATCAAATGTCAGGTGACAACACATCTTCCGTAAAATCACAATTTTTTTTTCCACAAATACTTTGCACTTTTTTGAAGTTTTTCACTCGACAATCACTAGAAACAAGTCAGCGAATCAACACCAATGGAGAGTAATACTTAATTAAACTTTCTTGTTAAACATCAAGTGATATTCATTCGATCAAATAAATTCGTAAACTTGTACAAAATCCACATGCAGTATTGATCAAACCGCTAGATCCCCTAGCAGTTTATCGTTGGGCATTACGAGAAAAAGCTCACTTGGACAGCACGTACCTTTTAAGTAGCAATGGTGGCCAAGATCCACCAAATTAAAAGATTTACAACTAATTATCAGTTTTCGCCTGAATTTTAGTCCTCTCACTATACCTTAGTGCGGTCAACTGAGTTACCGCGCATTACATACAAGTGATCAAGTGAAATTAAAACACCTTAAATTGAGCGAAAAATGGGGCAAGTCCTTCAGAGCTTTTGCCACGTGCCAGGTACCTCTTAAAGTAAAAGCAATTATTCACAAAGATATTTTCAAGGTACAGGATCATTTTCTATGTTTGACAACTTCAGTCACGTTATTCATTGAAAAGTTTGGATTGCCCTCAGCTAATTTACGGAGGTTGTTTTTTTCCCAAAAAAAGGTACATAACTTTTTTTAAGATTCTGCTTCGTATCTGTGCGATTTGAATTTTCGAGGTGCTCCGTTAACATCCAGACTTTTCAAATTCCAAGCTAGAACTTGTTTTGATTCTTGGGCCATGTTGACACATTTATAGGGCGCAAACGACCACTTGCCTAGCTGTGTGCTCAGTACACGACAATCGCGATATAATTACGTTCGTTTCACATCATTTTACAATAACACAGTGGGCGAACAGTGCTGCTGTTGCTGTATGGCTAGCATGTTACAAGAAATTGGACACGAATTATTGGGAAACGAAGCTTAAAGGCATGGAGTGTCCCTAGCACACTTCAGATTTTGGGAAACAATTCTAAAGGCTTAGAAACGCTGCTGATTTTTTGTTTTTGTTTTTTCACGGAACCACTAATGTCCTCTCCAAAGCAAGGCAATGTACATGTGAGTAGAATTTAGAGGACAAATTCAAATTTGTATTATTCTATTATTGGGATAGCAACTAACTGGAAACCGACTAACAAGCAAGAATGCGATGGCTGTAGTGTTGTATTAAACTCACATTACAATGTATGTGGTTATCGAATTTGCTTTTTTTTCTTTTTCAGCATTTTGTATTCAACTTTTCCTCTGAGTGGAAAAAATTAGTTCATTTCCAGGACACTGAAAGCTTAAAGAAAGTAAATGAGATAATTTAGATAGAATTGATAGAGAGTGGGGGCGTGGATATTGTCGATTTGGGGCAAGGTCCTAACGTACAATGAATGATGAATCTTCTGGGGTCTGAATCTCTCAGAATGTTAAACTATGCTTGAACGAAGTTTTTTAAAAGGGTACATGTACATGCAGCGAAATAGCCAACGTGGAGAGGATTTTCAAAACAGTTCGTCCCAAATAAATTAAAAGTGCTGGTTTCTAAAATGAGTGAAAAAGAATGTGTGTATTGGACTTCTAAGCATAGCGTTTAAATCGAACAAATTCAGTTCTTTACTTAAGTTTATAAAACACGTATGTAAAACTTAGGTTATTAAATCCGAAGTAATCTCCAACTCATAGAATCATTCACGAATCAATTTGAGCACATTATGCGACAGTTGCCATCGGGCAGGCATCTTAAGGTAAGGATTTCATAGACGAGGCTTTCTTAATGAAATCCTGGGATCTTAATGGAGGTTGTAAAGGCGCGGGGAATTTGAGGGATCAGTAAAAACGCATGCTAGGGCAACTCAGTAACAAATGAAACACTCAACGCTTTATAATACAACCACAACACTTAATTAATTAATCGTCACAAGTATCCTAAATATATCACAGATTCTTTGGTACATCATCGCAAAAAATGAAACTTTCGATTCGGGACATCATCTACAAAACCCACGATTGCCGGTTAGACGTGATTCGCATCAATTCCGATGAGGGCTGCCAATGCATTTTACACATTTTTACAATAGCTTGTTTTGAATTTGGACTTTAAACTGGTTGCACGTGCATTTTACACGCACAATAGATGAACGTCACAATTAAATGTTTAGAAATTGCAAAGCAAAAAAAACTACATTCGACATTCACAAATGGAATGTCGGCCATTTTCAATCTTGCGTAACTACGCATTCCAACTAATTAGCAAAAATCGTTATTATTACCTTAGATAAATCTGCTCTTCGCTGAATTTCCGTCAGTCAATACAGTTTAATAACTTTCTTAAAACTAAATCCCGTAAAACTTGTAGATTTTGGCACCAAAACAAACTTTTGCTATGAAAATGGAACCGTTCGCTGTCTTCCACAACAAATGCATGGACGAGCGTGTAAATGAAATTGACGTTGGCGGCGCTGCGTACATGCTGTTTGTATTTTTTAACAATTGATGGAATTTGACGTTTCAATATGCAAATTGGTTAATTTTAATAATTTTCTTCGCATGTTTATTTTGCTCTCCTCTTAAATTAGACTCAACAGCACGTCCAAACGGCAATTTAGTGGGGAAGATAAACCAATCGGTTATTTTTCTTGATATCTTTCATTTCTTATTCCAGAATGCTCTCGCTGCCAATACCTTTTTCCAAATTTCTCTCAACGCACTATTATATCGCAAACTATAAGCATCGCCTTTCTGGGCGAGAATACTATTTGCAGTTCATGTATTTTTTGACATCGACACACAACACCTAGCATGGAAGAACAGAAAAAGTGCCCCCCTCCTCGTAAGCATGATACAAATTTGCATTGCAGGGAGAGACGAAATCAAAGCACATGACGCCAACTTGGATCATGTGCACGTAAGGAATGTTATAATCAGCCAAAGTAACATTTTTGTACTAAGAAAACGGATCTCTAATTAACGGTCGTTTGCACTAATCTGACCTCAGATTTCTCTCAAACACCTGTTCGGTCCGTGAAACTAAATACTATGACCATTAGGCATATTGCTTTGACCTATGGGCTTGTCCTTTCAGGACCTGTCACCTCAATGTTAATATGACACCTAATTTCTAGTTTTGCAGCACAAAAAAAAAAAGAAATAGGCGATAATTTGAAACGTTTATTCATTTTTGGAAAAATGTGCAATCGGCAATATTTGGCTTCGCTTCTGTTTTGTAAGCAGCCCGTATTATTTTGCGAGACTAAAAATAAAAACGATGGAAGATATATATTATTCTCAGGATGGAATTATTAATCCAAACTCGGGCTTATTAAGTGTTGATGCTTGCTATCATACACTAATTTCCATTGAACAGTACAAATTTAGGTTCATCAATATATGCATCAATATTTTAAAATGCTACACAATATCTGAAGACTGAACTTTTCGAGAAACTACACTATCAATAGTTATTATTTTAGAAGTTAGGCGGCTACACCAATGAAACGTGTACCAAAATTCAAAGTTTCAACGTACATGTTGGTGCCAATCCATTTCAATTCACGTTATCTTCCTCCACAACAACACAAATTAAGCACCAAGCCTGGATTACGTTTGAATTGCATTTTCGTTTTACTCATCCTCCCTACGAAAAATAAAGTTTGCCGATTCTCAGCCAATTTCTACAAGTCATTCATCGCAAAAAGCCTACGACAGCAATGGTATTTGCATGGAGGGAAGCGTTTTTTGTTTTAATAAAAAAAACTCCGCTTATTTATGGGTTCTAACGCTTGGTTAAAAAGTTGAAAAACAGAGGTTTATGAAATGAATTGCTTAGCGCTCAAAGCCGATACAGACTGGGAACACTGAAAAGTTCGGAGTGAAATGCTCTTCGGACATCCACACTGACACAATTGCACACAGACTACAAAAATGACACTGAAGCACTTTGAAGAAACCTACGACACTTGAAATGGCAACTTACGATGGAACACGGAGACCAAGACCTAACTCGAACGAGGCGGAATTAATCCGCCAAACGATCCGCGATCATTAGGTCTCTGCCTTTCTATTTTTTTCTTTGTTGTTTTGTTTTTTTGTGAGAATACAAATTGATGGGAAATTACATCTGGTCAATGTCCAGGTACCACAAATATCACAGGTCATTGAATTGAAGAAAAGAGTTCCACGCGAGCGAGCAGACCGCGCACAGGTGGCGCTGCAAGCGGGGCGGCTTTATATTTTGATGTTGGTTATTTACTATTTTGGAACCGGATTTAAAGGAATGGGGATGGGTGATGTTTCAAAATATTAGAGAAATTGTGGATTGGGAGGAAGATATTAGCTCTTTTTTTTTTCTTTGTTCAATTTTTTTTTCTTCTTCTTCTTCTTGAAAATCTGTTCTTCTGGTGTCGTCCCAGTTGAAAATGTCGGATCCAGGGCCGATGACATGCACAAACACACTTTGGGTCCGAAACACGGTGTTGGATGTTTTCGGCGAAATCGTCAACCGCACAAGTATATTTCAGCACAAAACGTTGCTCGAATTCGCGCTCAGCGCCCCCTTTCGGCGGTCGTTTGCAGCATCCACCTTCCTCTTGGAAAGAATTGGATTTTCACAGGGGGTGGCAGGGGATGAGGAGGAGAAAATGGTGGCCAAACAAAAAAATCTTGGGTGGTTTTCAAAATAGAGAATCATGATAAACGGTGACGATGACGTGAGATAAAAGGGACAAATAGAAATTTGAGCATAAAATGTGTATGCAAGCAGAGGCAACTGAAAATTCTCATAGCCCCGGGATATTCATCCTTAACCTTCACCCACGTGACTCCGTACACTTCGTAGGTTTGTTAATTAAGTCCAGTTTATGATAAGTACGTGTGTTATTATATTATATCCTGGCAAAATTCTAAGTGTTGAATTTATAATGTGGTCAAGAATGACGTCATGAACCGATTAACCTGGGTGAGGTTAAGTGCAAACAGGTGATAGGTCAGTTAAGTCATTTACTGATTAACTCGCGTATACTTCCCAGCTGTAGAGAGCGAAGGTCACAGAGATAGAAAGCGTTTTTTTTCCTTTCTTACTGGACTTTTCCATCTCATTGACTGTTCGACCAAAATTTGACATTTTGAAACTACGAATTTGTAATAAAAAAACACCAGCGTTCAGAAATTTTGACTACGATTTAGCTCAAAACCAGAGTCAAAATGAAACTTTCCTCCCTCTCTCATTCACTAAGTAACTAGAATCATTGCACAACAGAGCAAACTCTGCATATTAAAAAATAATAAAACGAATCAAAAGTGGGCATTTACAATGGATTAGGTGAGGAGGGTAGGGATGCAAAACTTGGTTTCCCACTCGTTGCTGCACCGGTTTCGAAGTTTCGAAACCGACTATTATCGTAATATGTATCTACACAACGAGTTTGGGCAAACCTTCTGCGAAGGGCAAGCAAAACCAAAAAAAAAGAAGAACGAAAAAAATATATTTATACACTGTATATATAACAGGCAAACATTACAAGTTGGTCAGCTAAGACCAACGATATCACAGGCACAACTTTTAAGGAGAAGGAAGAGGAGGAGGTGTTAGAAAAGAGCGTCAATGGGTGTCTGCTTATCAGATAAGTGTGGAATGAGATGGGGGTGGTGTATTGGTCAGTCCAACATTGAGAAGGACCTCCCTTTGGCATTTCTAATAGATGATTCCATATTGTATATGTTATCACTTGAAATATGCCTGCTTGTGTTCCTGGCTTATTAGTTAAAAAAATCATTCTGTTTGAAATAATGCTATATGGGCAGTGCTAACGACTACGATGAGGATACGGGTTATATAGGATGAAAACAGAAAACGTAAACAAATTGACGGAAACTGTGGACCAGAGGGTTCGGAGGTCCCTTGAAGGCCTCCACTCGAAGCATGCGTTTAACGAGTGCTGTACAACTAACCAGGGTGAAACCAAATTTAGTTATTTGAAATAAACTCAACATTAAGAGAAATGAAAAACAGCAGAGACACTACTAATAAAGAACGAATCAACCATGATACAAGATGGTCGATATGTGTGAGCAAGATTTTGGAGCTTGATGGCGAAACGAAACCAATGGTTGCATTCTAGGCCTCCCAAAGTGTCGGTGTGTACTAATGGAGTTTTTAACTTGCTGCGTTATACAGAAAATAGCCAGCCACCCGAAATGCAGGTGGCAAAATAACGTCATAAAAATGAGGTGCGAACTTGAGTTTTGGGAGGGTAAGCAGTGATGTCCACGTTGTCAACATCGCCTTTCCGAAGTCTACAGGGGCACGTTTATTTACCATGAGCATCAGAGCAGCCCTGCCTTAATTCTACTATTACAAGAAATTCCAAGATGGTATCGCACTATTGGGAGGGTCCCAGATTCTGTCACAAGATTTTGAATTTTCAGATTCTGCTTCAAGAGAGTCCCCAATGGTTTAAATTTTCAGATTCTGTACAATCATGGCAGACAGCTGACAATTCTCAGATTCTGTCTCAAGCGAGTCCACTAGATTTTGAATGTTCACAATCTGCAGAAAAATGCTTTCCCTATTTGTGTTTCTTTGGGTTCCGCCAACAGGTAGTTTAAGGTCCTTCAGGACTTAGGACGACGTGAGACAACGAAGAATTTCATCGACTTCAACCCTTCCTAAACAAAATTTTCCTAACCTAAAACAAAGAATAACGGGCTTGAAACGGAAGAATAATAAAAGAGAAATGATCACTGGAAAAGATGGTAGAGTAAATGAAACTATTGTGGGGGGGAAGGGTCTTTGGCCAGGTTTAAAAACAGGGATCAGGGTGATGAAGTGGCTAAATCAAGATTGTTGGGGATGAAGAAAGGGGATCAGTCATTCGGATGTGGGGCAATTGGGCGAGAGCACTTCCTGTTTCATTCCTCGCCCTGCGTTTTGAGAGAGACTTAGTAGCGCGTTGATGGTGGATGCTGCAGCTTTCTCGACGTCGTTGGAAGGGGCGCTGCTGTCCGGTCCTTGACCGTTACTGTTCGGCCGACAGTCCCTCTCCCTGCTGACCGGTGTACCGTTGGTGGCGCTGCCAGTCGGTGGAATTCCCATGGCACAGGCGTAGCGATAGGACTGCAGCATGTGGTGCTGGGACGGGTGTTGGGCGTGGGGTAAGGGGGAGGTGAGTCCGTCTCCTCCTGCCGCCTGGATGGCCATGGCCATGGACAGGCTCATGGGGGTCAGTCCGTCCGGGTCCTCTTTGATTTGACTGCTAAGTTCCTTGACTACGCGCAGGCCCTCGTCCATCAACGTCTCTTGCATCATCTGCTTGGTGATGTGAGCATTGGATTTTTTGGTGCTTGCTTTCATGGGAAACATGTCCTGCACTTGCAGAGGGACCTTCAGCTCCCCTGACTGGGTGGGCAGAGGATAGTCCTGCGAGGAAGAATCGTGCACATCCTGGCTTGGAGAGGACGTATTGCTGAACGAGTACTGGGAATCTGCAGGAGGAAGGTGAGAAAAACAAATTGGTTATCCTGAACAGATTACCGAAAGACTTTTCACTTGCAATTGCAACCTGTTCGACGCATCAGAGCAAGTTCCAGCAGTAACTGGCACAGCACTCAAAACGAATATACAGTTTTCAGGGTTTCCACTGAAATTAAATTCTCAACTTCCCTGACTTCATCAAAAATGTTTATAAAATGAAATGGAAACACAATTTACTAATTATGGATGATTTTAGGTTATTTTTTAAAACGTTGACTGTGCTATGGGAAATACGGGAATTGACTATTTTTCGAGCAGCATCATAATCATTTGCGATTATGACAATTTAAGGCTGGCATTATACATGTATCTTATGAAAATTTCCTGACTTATCCAGGTTTCCCTGGTTTTCCAGGTCAGTGGGAACCTTGGTTTGGCACTAATTTACTTTACATTTATAATCTGGAACCAGATTACCTTTTGCTCATCACCAATAGTACAAAAAAATGTACCTGCTTTCCAGTTAGCGGTACATAAATGGCAAAACAGATACAGCATGTTATTTCAAGGAGAAAATTTTAATGTTTTGAGAATAATTTATACAGTTTATTAAAGCCACTCAGTCTTTCATCAGTGTGTATTTTTGAAACCATTTTAATTACTCTCATAGAGTTGTGTAAAATTTTCACAATTTCGTACCGGTACTCAATTGACTTAATTTTAAGATTGCGATGACCTCATTAAATACTTCGTGTATTCTTATCTTCCCTACAGTTCATTACTCAAATCACAGTATACATGTAAAATGTCAAGGAGCCACTTATGGTTGGTAGGCCTATATTTCCTCCAACGTTTAAACTCACCTGTGTCGTCAGTGTCTGGCCTATCAGGGTCCGAGCAGGAGGACATTCGCCCATTGCCTTTACTGTTATAACATCTGAAAGGCAAGGAAAAGAAAATACGTCTAAATTATATATAATCACAGTTAAATGTTCTCATGTGTGGGCAAAGCAGGCTCTTAATTAGACTGCTAAAAATGATTATGAAACAAGCCTTAGAGCCCTCAAAACGCAAATTAATATTAGCATCTACTCAGCATGCATGCAAACGCACACTGTCAAGAAGATGAATTTTTGATCAAAATTATAATAATCATTGATAGTGATTAACTAATCACGATGAACTGGTAGATAGAAACTGAATTTTATCCTGGGAAGTTTTCAGCAATTTTTTTTCAAATTTATAATGAGAAAAATGCAATTTAAAAAGGGCAGTACGTGTAAATGCTATGCATACAGCGTTCAAGCGATGCAACTGGCCTATTTTCCCTGTTCCTAATACGTGTACAACGTTTTTAAGCATCATGTTAATTAATTAAATTGGTTTCAGATATTGATATTATCATTTTAATTTAAAAAATATTCATGTTGCAAAAAATTAAGAGCCAAAGATACATAAAAATACTGTTTTCAAAGCACGCACAGTTTATCACAAACATGAAATTTGTTTTCTGACATGAATGCAAAAAAAAATGTATGCATTTTATAACAGTATCTGTTTCTGCCGTAC
>JAQIXS010004431.1:0-15145 GCA_034700785.1 Rossiulus vilnensis
CCGAGGTTTTGGAACTCATTTTGCTACCGAAACGAGTTAGAATTTTGAGGTCTGAACTGTGTCAGGATAAATGGAGCTAGATTATAACTCGGGATTTTATCCCGTGTTCTGGCACCTGGTTTCGGTAGTGAAACTCGTTTACGATGATGTCACACAGTGTTACCACTGATATTTTCCACTATTTATGCAACATGGAAGCCCTTATTCGGTGGTACTCTATAGAGTACCTTGTTTTATTAAAACTACAAAAATAAAATGATGTGAGCGGTTATATGAAACTTCACAATTGTAAAACAACACCAATTTTTTGACGATTTTATTTAAATCAATTCAACTTTTGGTTAAAAATTTAGACTGTGAATATCTTAAATCGGCCTCCAAATGGTCATCAGTGATCCTTGAACATTGAAATATAACTGCTGGGCTGTATTGAAATGCAACGATGTATTATAATACGACCTAACAGTTATTTTTGTCATATATTAAATTATTTGTAGACTAAAGATCATGGTAGAATGTTATATTGTTATATATTCAAAATTAATATTTGTGCTAACAACCATCTGAGGTCAGTGAAAGAAAGTTTGAACAAAACGACCAAATCTATTTAATTTCAATTCCGTCATACTTTGATTATGTAAAAACGTGCAAAAGTCAGGTTCACAGATGAATTTATTGATTCAGACTCTTGTAAATCAAAATCAGTTTGATGCGAAATGTTCAACAAATAGGTGCTAAAACTGTCAAATTTTGCATTGTCGCCTTGCATTTTTTAATGTTCAAGAATCACTGATGACCATTTGGAAGTCGATTTTAGATATCCAAGTTCGAATATTCAGCTAAAAGTTGAATTGATTTATCAGACAAAACTACTGTTATTACATTTTTTAACGTTCACTTGTTTTCATGCTTCTTTATTTTCAGTATTTTTATTTAAATCGTGAGGGCCTAATTTTTAACTTTTTAACCTACTTGTATATAGTGTGGCAAATTTAACTTCTCATTCGCCACACTTGTGGCTACTTTTAAAAATAGGTTGCCAATACCTGCGATAAACCCTAAGCAAAATGCCTTTTCATTGGCATTGTAGATGCTAGTGAAAATCAGCAACATGCGTTGAAAACCCCTCTAAAACGTCACACTAGTGACGATAATATAACTACTATCAATGAAAACCATTTACAAAATGTCACGCATCTATGATGTCACTAGTGACATTTTGTGTAGGGTTTTCATGTTTGTAGTTCTATTTTCTCAAGCACCTACAATGTCCATCTAGGCCTACAACTTGAAAAATAAAACTTAAGTCACTAACATCATACATGTATATGCTAGTGAAATTACAACTACACTAATTGAAAATAGGAGATTTATGTCTTCTTACATTGTTTAACTTTATTTTTTATAAATAAATAGGGCGTCTTGAAATTATTGAGCAGGCTAATAGCAGCATGCTAGGCTTCCTCCAATTTATCAATATTTACAATCGTCAATGTAAATTTAAAATATCTCATTGTTGCATACTAGACTGCAAATCAGGATATAAATCTGGCCCTGAAACTGAACTGAAACCTGACTCGTGGACGAGCAACTTTTTCACCCAGGAAAAATAAATTTATCAAATGAAACAGTGACACTTTCTCAGAACAGGATTTATATTCTGATTTGCAGCCTGGTATGCAACTACTAGGCATTTTAAATGTTAATTCAACTGAAAGGGAAACTGAGCATGCTGCTATCACTGCTTATAATCTACATGGGCCTCACGTGACTGCAGCGCCACCAGTGTAAGAAAAAAATTTAATAACCCGGAGCGGCCATAGAGAATGGAAGAAGCTGGGAGACCAGTTGTACCTAGCATGATTAGGCTAAACACGGCACTGCAGGGGCGCAATGCCATACGTTCCCTTGAATCGGTGTTACATGTTAAAGTGTCCGAGCTGTAATAACGTTACAGAACAGGAAAATAAACACAAATCGGCGCTAGAAAGGCGAGTACGGCCATCTAAATTCAGAAAAGCTTAAGAGTAGTTGATTGGTCGTTGGAAACTTGTAGAAACATTCGTTATTGATGTAAATGTAAGAATAGTTTATCTGATCATTTAAACTTGGGAAACAGTAATTTTTTTTTTACCGAACTTCTGAAGTGACTTGTGAAGTGATGAATATTTAGCACTCATTGAAACTCGGCAAAAATTCCATTTCTTGGCCGAAAATGTTGTTCCGTTCATGCCTACTATGAAAAGGTTGTTGTTCATTTTTTTGCCCAATGCGGAATTGCTTGTTGACTAGCTTTCGTTTCTTATGTTGATCCAATGTGTTCCGTTTATTTGTAAAATTAATTATAGAAACTTGGCAGGAAATACCTGTACGGATTGAATGACTTTTTTTTTCAAAGATTTAATTTTTTTCATTATTTATTAATTGAAAACCTAGCTAACGTCAAATTATACATTCAGGGAAATAAATTTAACAATTATAATAAGTATTTGAAGCAAAAAATGTGCGAGTAATTTTTTTGCATGGTGGGCATGCTTTTGGCTTAGCCCTAAGTTTTCCAATTTGTACTTAGTTGAGTTTTTTACAAATTGAAACAGCCATTTTCGATGACTTGTATTATTTTGTTGTGTAATGTATGCAGGTTACATTCGATTCATTACCCTACAGTCAGCATAGTAACGCCACGTGGTAGGGAGGTTAATCATTTAAAGCCAAATTGTAGGCGTCACATACGAACAGTAATCGGAAAGGGAATATGGTCCTGGTAGATTACAGAGGAACTATCCCAGATTAACCGGGAATTATTGTGGAAACCACAAAAGCCAACCCAGGATTTGAAACCTAGTCTCTCGAATGCAAAGCAGATATGCTGTCACTAAGCCACCTCGCTCTGTGCCACCTCGCTCTGAGTATGGTGTTGAGATTTTTGGTTGATTGCCCACCTGGCATCTCCGTGGGTGTTAATTAAAAGTGGATGAGAGCATGTGCAATTGTACTAGGTGGGGCGATGGTTTCCTTTACTATTAATATTGTAAGATATTTGTTGGGAATGGTCCCATATCTTACCCAGCTTTTTGGCATTTTGATTCGACAAAATGTTTTGTATAGTGCTATTATCTTGGGAATTTTATGGTCAAATGAATTGTTTTGATTCGCTAATAGCTGAAACTAACGTCTCACGTAGCCAACTGCACATATCACTTGGATTTAGAATTTTCCCTATAATAAGGGTTTGTAGATAATCTAATGCCTTGACTAAAGAATGACTTAATTAGACCAAGTTTTCATTAATTTTATTGGGTGGCGCCAGGTGAAATGAAATTGTCTTCCACAGTTTTTTGTAGTATTCAGTTGTATGCAGTATTCAGTTTCTTTCTACCCTGTGTTCGGTACAAAGAATTGGTAATTTGTGTGAAACTGTGAATGTTCATGAAGGGGGGCAGTGTTGGTGATTAGCATTACATAATTTATAGGCAGCACCTAAAATGAATTTGTTAGTGTTATAAAGATGCTTTTGGGCATCCTATCTCTATTGTCGTTCAATTGTCGATTGGTGGATAAATAATTAATTTTTTTGTTTTAAAAAGAGGAAGGGCACATTTTTGCGGCTTAAATCTGCGGTAAACGTTTCCAGTCCACATGCGTTTATCGTCAGTGTTTTATAGAGCGTATTCTCCTTTTTTTTAATAGATTTTATAGTATTATTATATATTAATGATATTTACATGTAATTTACAATAATTATGTACATGTAGATGACAATTTTTGAAAAACGAGATCACGTATCATCGATTTCCGCCCTTATTTCTCTACAGAAATTTTCTGAGGAATAGCAAATCGTAAGGAATGTTTTTCTTTGAAAACCGGATCACAAATACTGGTTTATAGCGCTGGGAGGTCAGGGTCCAGGCCATCGGCTTTCTCCGCCTTTCAATTTGAATTTTTTTTCTCGTCAAAGATCACATCGGTTGGTAGGAACGCTTAACATTACGGCCCGGTTGGAAAAAAGTAAATATGAGCCATATCCATGCACTCATAATGTCCATGCGTGAATGTAGATTTAAAATATATATAAAATTTAATCATAATAACTTAAAATACTTATGATAAAATTATTTAACTTTCAACTACTAAAATCATGTCGTAGGATAACGTTTGTAATTTTTTTTGTAATTTTAATAAACAAGGCACATATATAATTTATTTCATTGTCGTATACTCGACAATATTGTCCAAATGTCCATGTCAATGTATGCTGCCATATGTAAATTAATATTATGTCAATATTTTATAATAGCCATATATGCCATGCATGACAGTGTGGCATAAAATGTCTCATATGTGGCCATATTAAACTTTTCTTCTCGGGTGGAAAGAAAACAAAACGGAAGACTGATTGACCTTCTTTCAGTAGTATTTTCGTCAGAGTTACTTTTTTGACTACTAGAAGAAGAAGAAGAAACCAAGCACTTTTTTTGACTATAAAGTGTTGATTATATTCTCTTAATTAAGTTTTAACATTGGTGTAAGGAAATACAACGCGTTTGCAACTGTTTACTTGTTGATATGCTAGAGTGTGTTGTGACATAAACTTTACTAAAAGTTATGTTAATGTTCAAAACTAGGTCGCATTAGGATTTTGGATTTCTGAATTTTAGGTAACCCATTCAATCTCAGAATTGTCTCTCTTTTTTAAATTTAATTTAGTTCTAAATGTGGTCAGGTTGACTGTGGTCACCTAAAATGCCCACCAAATTTAAAATATCTACTCGCGCATTTTTGCTTCTATTACTTATTTGGAATTCTAAATGTTTACCTAGCAAGATTTGACCATCCACTAGGAAATATTGTACATGTATAATAAAGCATGTAATTCGAAAATATTCCATTTGTTGCTAAAAAATTAATTACCAGTGCTCATAGAATAAAGTCAGCAGGCAACCGCCTGAATAGATTTATCAAGAATAGAAATCTCCGAATAGTGGAATCGTGGGTTGCCTATTACAATTGTATTTTTTCCCATTATTATATCATCATTCACATATTTTTTGATATAAACGGTATATTTTTAAATTACTCGAAATTCGATTTCACTGTATTATACAATGGATAAAATATACATGTATAATTCAATTCAACTCATTACCTCACTAGCAGCAAGTGATATGCCATTTGGTAGGGGATTGTAATCCATCAACCCACTATAAAACATTGATATTAAGTAAAAGTTCAAAAGTTCAAAAACAACAAGCAGCGCACTAAGGGACCTATGTTTTTAAAGTAAAGGATAGAACTATAGTTGGGTTAAGAAAATAATAAACTGAGCGAAAGCCTATCATAGCTAGTCAGCTTATAGATTATGCCTTCCAGAACGAAGAAAGCCACGCCAATGCGAGCTTAGTTGACGCCGATGCCCACCTGGTGGAAAATGAGCCCTGAGACAGGAAAAACTAACCGCACAACAGGCTCTTGCCTTCTATGCATTTGAATTCCCAGTCTATTCTTTTGTTTGTTAGACTGCAGTCAGTAGGGGAAGATTATCGATTTACGTTTTTTTTACAAACCGGTAACAACTCCACAACACCTACGGATTGCAAATAATGTGAGTTAATGTCTATTCAAGGTTTGTTATTTTGCAGGTATTTTTTCCCTAATAGTGATAGTACATTTTATTATTTTATTTTTAGAAGTAGGTTTAAGTGATTTCAGGTATATTTGTCAGAGTTGCATAATGGATATGCTCTTTTCAGATCTGGCATAAAGAAAAGAGTTTGTACAAATGTAGTAATAGTTTGCTCTAATCTGGAATACTATAACAACCGTTAAAGGTTGAAACTATACTTAAAGTAATATAATTTTAGCTATGATTGGCTAGTTTAAAAAAGTATTTTTAATGAGGACAGTGAGTTGCTTTGAATTTTTTTCAATATGTGTTGATTTGTAGTCTTCATGGAATTATTTAAAGTTCGGTTCTTTGTTTCTAATAATTGTAAAATTGATATGGATGACAAGCTACCGGATGAATATCCGAATTGTCACATTGGAACTAATAGGTAAAGTTGATTTAAGAAATAGGGGGTAACGTTTGAGGTTAAGGGTGTTAAATGGAATGTGTTGGGTCATGTAGTCCTGAGTGTATCCATCTAATGGAAAAAAGTCTACAGAAAATTGTTCCGATATATACTGTTGAGTGGGACTGTACTTATAACTAGATAAGTACAGACATAGTTTTCTCTGAGATCATTTCACGACTCTCAGATAGGCCAGTTTGGGAGTAAGATGTTATTGTTAAAATTGTAGGCTTGTGTTAGCAAATTATTAGCATTCGTCTTAATGATTTTTTTGTGTTTTTTTTACTGAACATTTTCTGATTTACGACACAGAAAACTTCAACCACGGTCGTAATTGTCGCTGGTTAGGCGAATTGTATGCATATTTCTAATTTCGTTTCGACAATCAAGCATCTTGCATTGTAGATGTTTATTTAAATGAATTATTCGTATGACGAAGATTTGATTTTCTTGTCTAGCCAAATTCTAATTTTATTTTTTGAGTTGTATAAATCGTTATTCAGTTGAAAGCAGAACATAGCGACCTTAACGGGCATCAATTTTGCCAGTTCTCCCAAAAATGTTAGACTATCCTATTTGAGTGTTCAACATTTCTGTGTGATATTGCAATGCTGTGAAAGCCAACATAGACACGTAGGTGAAAGCGCATTTCCCTTTAAACAACAATACTTGGACAAATTAAAATAGTCAAAGAATTTAACACTCAAAAGTTATGAATGCAAATATTTTAGATTTTTCTATAACGTACAGTGTATCATTTATCAACGATACATTTTTATTTGGGAACATACTGTATGATATAGAATTTTTTATGAGCAGTTCAACATGTCAATGATGCGGTTTTATGTCCGTAACCCCAATTGACTGTTGTAGAAAATCCTAATTTGTATGTGATCTTTTGTTTTATTAAACTTTACTTGCTTACTTTACCTTTTTTGTGTTAACACGATACATTGAAACATGAAATGTCTTAAATTAATATTAAATTTCCCTTACACTATTAGGCTTTATTTGCCTTCTAGCATAACATTAAGTAATGAATGAATGAATTAATTAATTAATATTATAGTTAGGTTAATAATACCCAGCAGCAACAATATAAAGTTGAGCATTATCGCCTGTTCATGGTATACTTTTATATGACAAATGGAAAAGACTTAAGCCCGCTCATTTGAATTGCAGGCATTATATTTTTTTTGTAAAACAGTATATGCTTCATGACACGTACAAGGGTCTTCCCACGTAAGGGTAAGGGGTATTCTGGCTGTCTGTGTTAGTTTGTTTTCCAGTTCTAATTTCATCTAGATACTCTTCCTGTCCTCATAAAATCAATAACTGTGATTTTTTAATAACAGTATTTTTGTAGAAAGAATTTTTGGTTAATATATCAAGCATAGTGACTGCATAATAATTATTTTGCAGAGATGCATTGCATGTATACTGCCCAAGATTATCTAAGTGCAATTACTGCATTTTAATTGTATGGATTAATTAAAAAACACTTGAAATGTACGTTATATTCGTTAGAGTAGCAGTCAATACTAAATTAAGAGAGGGGTTGATGTAATGGGGGTTTAATCCACCCGCCAAAATCATGCCCTGTTTTTTATTTCTTTTTGTCGTACCAATCGCTTAATTCTCCTCTGTGAAATTTCATTTTGTTAGATGTTTTGATATATTAAGTACACCATCATACAGTACTTTTTGATTTTTAAATAAAATTTAAGAATATTCAAGGTATCGTTAAATACTTTCATTAATTTGAAAAAGTAAAGCAAATTACGTGGCATACATACATGTAACTATACGTGTATAAGTCACTGTAATGTAGGTACTTTGTTTTAAATCTAATGACATATGATAAAGTTTTACTAGTCATGTTTAAAGTAGTCACTGCGATGAAGAAGAGGAACTCAATGAACGGAACTTTTTGAAAATTTCCTTTGCATGAGAACACTAATTTGGTGAAGGGAATCTTTAAACGAAATCACCGAGGTGGTAGAACCTTGCATGCCAAATCCACTTATACCCTGTATAAATCCGAGCCCGTTTGAATCCATATTATTTGACGTATTTTCAGCATGCCATCAGAGGTTGGAATTCCGTTTAAAACGATAGTCCTGAGCTAACAGAAATTCAGTTTCGCTGTGATTATGGTGACCATGAAAGTGCCGTGATAACCGCTGCACTGGATACAAACTAAAAACATAACATAGGTTGATTGATTACAACTCCCTCACATCTTTGCTGATAGGGTAGCATACTGAGTTGAACTTAGTTTAATTGAATTTCAGCCAATTCAATTAAATGAACAGGAATATATTGGAGGGTACCAGCGAACGCATTACTTTTCCCACCCTTGCCCCACGTTTTACAGTAGCCTAAATGTAACAAAATCATTAATGCTAAACTTAGCTAATCAAAACAAAAAAAATTGTAGCTGAGCTGCATGTATTTTTAGCAGATAATTGTGAGATATGACATTAATAGCAGTATTATGATGCCAATAAGCCTATAATAAGAAGAAATTTGTCCCCATTGCTATACTTGGTGCCCCTCTTGTCATATCATTGTGGTTTCGCCAATAACAGGTTGTTTTTATTGTGCAGTCATGGTGATTTATACAATATCAATTGTGCAGGAAGGATTGCATATGCACATTGGCGTAGCTAGGGGGTGCCAGGGATGCCAGAAATTCACCAGGAGATTGACTGTCACCCCCCAGAAATTGTCCAGAATGGACCACTTTGATATTTTAGTAATTTTGACCAACCGTCAATTTATGCCACTCTCTAAGACATAAGAAAAGTCTCCGAAAATCAGCAGGAAAAGAATTGTGTAAACTAAATTAGTGCACACAGCTGCAGGCATCTTTTTGTGGATACGTCCGAATTTCTGTGCCCAGATGGCTGCTTAAACTTCCAACTTGTAGTTCACACAGTCATATTTTTGCCCATTTTTACTGATTATGCTAAGCTAAGAAAGGAGTAATTAGAAGGCTAGTGTGATTTCTTGTGAATTTTGCCAACATACTGGAACACCTCAAATGCGAAAATCCAACATTTTGAGCAACTTTTTCTAAATTTTCGCCTGCGGCGTTCACTTATTAAAATGTTAATATTTGCAAACAACTTTTTCCGTAAAATTCATAGCTAAAATTATATATTTCTATTGTACTTTTTTCAAATTTTTCGCCTATAGCGTGTTCCCCCCTTCCCCCAAAAAACAATTAGTGGTCGTGATCCCCCTCTTCTTAAAAACATCCTAGGTCCGCCTATGATTAGGGGCCATGACACTCCCCAGAAATATGTCCCAGCTACGCCAATGCACATGCAACAAAAATATTGGCCTAATGCAATATCTGGCACGCCTTATACACGCTTTCTCTTCTAAGGAAATCAATGAGGTGGTAGTTCACTAAAGCTGTCCTTATACTTGTACTATTGTATTTGGATTCATATGAATGGTCTTTTTTGCACTCCATCAGACATTAAGCTTATTAGCATCAGGCATTAAGCTTAGCGAAATTGAATTAAGCAAGCATGTTGTGACTACCCAGATGGGGTGACACTTGGTTACAAGGGTGAAGGGCTTAAAAAAATTAAGAAATGTGGTTACGTAATTAATGTACGCTCCTTGAGTACCCGATCCTTCAATTCATTTCTGAAATTAATGCATTAAAGAAACCATAGTGGCTCCTTTTATATTGAAGTTAAAATTTTAAGTGCTATACCAATACCAACAACATTATGCAGAAAAAAATCTTTGTGTCAGCTAGTAGCTAATACGCAATTATTTACTGTTGTTATCACAGAAAGCACACATTCGAGCCTTTATCATAAATTTAGATTTAGTAATATCAATACAATGGCTAAGGCTTTTACAATAAATGTGTAGGCTATGTTCAGCAATTTTAAGGGAATGCTTGTAAGGTGTGGAACACCTATCTCGAATCAATTCAATTTAACTCGGTAACCTACAATTAGTAAGTGAATACCATGTGCCAGGGAGTGTATTTCATCTAGTCTTCCTAATATATTAGGGCATGACCACTGCATCTTCTACTAGCTCAAAACTATCTTTCAGAAGATAATTCAACTTCTAATGGCATGCTGAAATTAAGACCAATAATATGGGTTTGAATGAGCATACAGTTTTACAAGCGGAGGAGTATGACAGTTACTATCACCTGGGTGGTTTTGTTTAAGGATTCCCTTCACGAAATTAGACACATCTAAACGTTGCTGCCCATTATTGTATTTTCAGTTGTATTGTGGTGATGCATTGCGTTTATGACCCCAAGTAACACAAAGTTGTTGGGCCAATGTTGGTCAATGGCTGGCATGCCAATGCTAACTATGTTAGGGCATTGGTTGGCATGCCAACGAAAACTTGTCGGTTTTTGGTTAAAAAAAATGTATGGGCAAATGCTTGGCCAACGTTGGGCCAAATGCAACAGAAAGCGTCATTTATGCCAAAAATTTAGTGAATTTTTTTCCTTCAAATTAACATCATTTTACATTCCAATAACCATATATTTTTAACACATGCATGAATTCCATTACAAAGGATATTTACAAGACGCTACATACATTGAAAAATCTGTGACTAGCATTAGCAGGAAGTGAACCACCGACCATCTAGTAAACAGTACAGCACCTTACCTCTCAGCCATCTGGTACAGATGAAATGAGGTGTTATTTAAAGTGCCTAATAGCTGTCTAGTATTTGTTGGACTTATTTCTAGAAAATTAACGCACATGATAACATACATTAAAAAAGTATTCTCATCCTAAATTACAAATGTTAAGGAATATTTTGATAAAAAATTATTAAATTTGAAAACAATCGTTATGCAACCTGCAATGCGAGGTCGCCATGCAGAGAAGCCCCATATCAGAAGGTCGCATAATTGCTGTTTTCTAATAGTCGAACTCGGTTATAACGAGCGTCAAGGGACTGACAATTTGCTCGTTACTATCGTTAGTCGTTATATCCGTAAAGACATAAATCGGTCATACAATCAGCACTAAGGTTTACATTTCCTGCAGCAATTTATCAGTAATTCTACATCAATTCGAATAATAAGTATTTGAAGCAATTTTACATATGAACTGCGATGTAGGCCTATAGTTGCTTGCATTTCAAATGTTTAGAAACCTCTTAACATGAGTACAACGTGCATCTAATAACATTTAATTAATGGTAGGCAGCCAACGATTTACAAACATCGGTTATACTTAAGTTTGCCTATGTATACCTACAGTTAGCAACCAACCGTTTACCGATGTTGGTCATATGTACTTGTGCCAACGTCTTACCAATGATTAGCAGACATCCATTTACCGACGTCCCAACGTACAGATGCCACTGCCAACCTCTTGCCAACAATGTCACTGATTATCCAACGAGTCAAGTTAGTTCGGATGCAAGAAAATGACCAATAGTATGGATCCGAATGTGCTCGGAGTTTCATAAGTCGGTTGGAATGACAGTCTCTACCACCTCTGTGGTAATGTTTTAAGATTCCCTCCACCAAACTACAATTTCATGATAAGATAAATTTGTCAAAGAGCTCCATGCTTTGAGCCTTCCGTTTTGATTGCAATGTTTCCTATTGTAGATCCTTGATCATTTGAGTGACGCTCTCGTCTCACCGGTATTTACCAGTTAAAAATCTAGCAGCTCAATACTGAACTATTTCTAGCTCCTGCTTACTATAAGGATTGCAAATTAGGCAGTGTACCCGACTAAAGGTCAAACTAATAATAAATATTAAGTTTATAAAATGTTTGGAGGTCAATTTCGAAATATGCTTTGTACAAATCTAAGGCATTGGTTTACTGATGTGTGTATCCCAGTGCATATTGTCTATGATGGTTATTCCCAAGTATTTAATGAATAAAACGACTTTTAAAGGAACACCTTGCTTGCAGTCAATTGTTGTGTTCGCTTTTTTATGGGAAATCCTCATGACCAAACGCATCTTTCTTTATTGAGCTTAAGCTGCCATGTTCTGCACTATTCTTATAAGTTGTCAAGACCCCTTTGCTATTTTAATGGATCCTCAACTCTTGACGCCTGATCATACAGTGCAGAATTGTAAGCAAAAAATTTAGAATTACAAGAAAGATGATTAGGCAGATCTTTCACAAACAGCAGTAACAAACTATCTAAAATCTTTAAAAAAACACTGATTCTACCACTGTGTTGCCCTTAATGATAAGCTATAAATTTTAATACCTAAATTTTAATAACATATACCCTGCCTCCTTAGTATTTTAAGGGCAGTTCCAATATATTTCATGCATAATGGTGAATCCTAAGTATTCAACACTTGAAACAACGTTTAAAGGAGCACCTTGCCTGGTTGTAGTCAGGTACAGTTCTCGCCCTCCAAAAGGAAAACTTCATTACTAAACACTTCTCTTTATTATTTTAAGCTGACTTCTACTACACCAGCCAGATGAGATTTCACATTTTTTTGTAATTTAAACATCCCCAATCCCAGCCTCGTCCTATAGTGCATCATCAGCAGCAAAAAATTCTGAGTTGTAAGAAAAAAAGATTGGGCAGAGTATTAAAAAACAACAGGAACAACACAGGACATAAAATACTTTAAATAATTTTTAGTGAAGAACTGTATCAAATGCTTTGACAAAGTCTATGAATTATGCATTCACCTCTTTACATATGTCTGATTTTGTCTGAGTGTCATGCAAAAATAAAGCCAACTTTGTTTGACATTATCAACCCTTCCTGAAACCATGTTGTGCGTATGTAATTAGTGTCTCACTATTTAACTGACAAATAATGTCTGTACAAATTACCGTATATGTTCAATGATTTTAAAAATAATAGATAAGAGGGATACTGTAATTAGATGCAGTGTTTTAGATGAATCCCACTCAATAAGATTTGAGGATTGATCAGTTGCATGCATCCCTCCAGCCCCTTGAAAGTGTTCCTGAATCTAGTAGCTGCTGAAATAAATCTGCTAAAGTGGGTATGATTTCGTCAGATAATTCTTCTAGGACCCAGGGGACAGACTGCTACAATGTATGCTCAGTTGATTTATTCGCCTCTACAGATGAAAGAAGCTTTAGAATGCAATCTCTGCTAACTGAAATTTTTGGAATTTATTTATTCGTGAGCATAGGAATTTCTAGTGACAGGTTTTGATTTTCAGTACGAAAGGCTCTTTTCAGGGAGATCCACTCAGTCCTCTATTATTTATCCTATTTATTAGTGACCTACCTAAATTCCTAGCACCTATGAAAGGGGTAGACATTATTAACAGAAACATTACTTGCCTACTCTTTGCGGACGATGTCATTCTGTTGGCCAAGACAAGAAGAGAGCTAGCAGCCATGCTAAAACTTTTTGCCAAATACCTAAAAATAAACCTTTCATATCTAAATATAGAGAAATCGAAAGTGATAATATTCGCAAGAGGAATTAGGAGATCTAAGAAGAACAAATTCTACTGGGAGGGAGCCTAGATAGAGATAGTCTAAAACTGGAAATATCTGGGCATCACATTCTAATGCAACGGTACATTCCACAAACACTTAGAAACAGTCAAGACGTCATTTAAGGCCAAATCTCAAGTTATCTATAACTTATTCTTACGAAAGCAGCTGAATAACATTCCTACACATTTGAAATTAATAAATTCACTACTTGTTCCCAGTGTCACATATGGAGCCCCTGTATGGGCATATAACCTTTCCAATCCCTTTGATAAAGTAATTGAACAATTTTTAAGGAAAATTTCACCCTTGACCGCTCAACACTTGGGTATATAATTAACAAAGAATTTAACTTTACACCTCTATCTTTGATCGTGCTACAAAACACCTTTGTAATGACCAAGGGTCAGGGATTAGTACCGCCGGAGTAGACGGGAAGGTCGTCCGCATTCCGATGCAGCGCGAACCGAAAAACCTTGCGTAATTATGGGAATAGAGACTGGAAGTCAGTCTGCCCTGTTTGGTCGTCAAGGGAGGTCAGCCTGTGTGTGGCGTCTGCGGCCTGTAAAGTGAACTGTTGTAATGAAATCTGATTGCAGAATACTCATTGAGCAAGAGATGTTCGGAATGAACCTGCTGTATATCTGCAAGGACTTTTTGTTAGTGTTAAATAAACGTCGTTCTGCTTCCACTTATTCAGTGATTGTGTCCTGGGATCAAACTGTCGGAGGATCGATCTAGTTACTACATGGTGGAGGTGCCGGGCTGACAGTTACGATCCAGGATGGTTGGAGGCCTTGGCCAGGAGGTGGACTGTATTTTGGATATGGGGGCCGAGAAAAATACACAGATGCTTGTTTTGAAGGTGGCTGGCGCAGAGAAAGATACTTAACTGAAATCAATGCAGATGGAAGGCAGGTCTATTACTTGGGCTGAAGTTCAACGGGCAGTGGCGGCCCTGCAAGCCTGGGTTTTTGGTGCGGAATTAGCTAAAGATTTTGCTATGCTGGGGATAGCACTGATACACTTGTTGCAAAACCCGTACTTTGAGACGAGGGATATAACGGGTTTGATGCCGTCTAATATGGTCAGACAGCGGCATAAGTTGCCCAAATTTGATGGATTAACAGATGTCCACGAATTTGTAGGAGAATTGGAGGCGATTGCGCATGTTGAACGTATACCTCGAGAGGAATTAGCCCAGCTGTTGCGTTGGTGTTTGATTGGGCCATCATTGCAGTGGTTACGGGTTCGGGAGTTTACCATGCTCGGGATGACATGGCCAGATCAAAGAGACTTGCTCGTAACTTACTTCCAAACGCCGAAGAATTATGCGGGCAGATGGCAAGCATTGCTGGCTCGGAAACAAGGTTTGACTGAGGCGTTGCGGACTTATTTTGCCGATATAGAGATGCTGTGTCACTAGGATGATCCTAGGATGACGGATGTGGCCAAGCAAGAACACGCACTGAATGGGCTCAGGGAAGAGTATCATAATCAGATGTGGGGATGCGTTTTTCCAGATTTCCTGTCGCTGTGGCGGAGACTGGTTGATTTGGAGGCGGCTCAACAGCGGCAGGTTATGCGACGAGATGCAACTCA
>JAQIXS010004432.1:0-15143 GCA_034700785.1 Rossiulus vilnensis
CGGATTGAAAGTGTGAGAAGAACCCTTCTGGTTGTAGAGATAAGCCGCAATACGCATGCAAATAAACGTGTTACTTGGTGGAGTGCAGTTCGGCCGCAGGAGTCCCCTTGAGCAAGATCCGCGCCGGCAATTTGGTACGCTCGAAGAGTCAAAGTGTCGCCGGAATTGGCAGCGCTGGACAAAAGAAACGCTTCTGATCAGGGGCTGTCCTTAAATCACGTAGCGCTGAACGGGGTGCGGTGGAGTCTTTACGTGTTGTTACAAAGCGTTACATGATGGTTGGGGTATTTTCTTAACATTACGTAACGAAGGGTGGGGGGAGGAGGCGGCGTAAAAAATCCCTTAAAATAGCTTTCTGTAATTTTTGGATACACCCTTAGCCATTGCTCTACGTGAGGGCTGACGTAAGTGCCACGCGTACCTGCACAGGACCTCTCCGATGGCCATGGCTGGCTTGTCGAATCTGGCACCTCGTCTTCGCAAGATGCGCACGGCTTCCAGATCTTTGCTGCCCACGGCATAGTCGAGCGGAGTCCTCAGGCTCTTGTCCACTGCCGAAACTTCCGCCCCATGGTCGAGGAGGTACGTGACCACCTCAGTCCTGCCCCCGGCAGCGGCTATGTGCAGTGGAGTTCTTCCTTCCAGGTCGTGACAATTGACGTCACCTCCCTTTTTGTACAGGAAGCAAAGATTCAGCTATCAAAGGAAAGAATCCGCATTTGCCTCTCTATGAACTCTCGTGAAATGCTTTACTAACGTGATGCTGCAGGAGAGCCATCTTCTTCAAGTCTCCCTCCGCGGCTGCGGCGCACATCACCGATGGGAACAGGACGGATCTCAAGTTATCGACGCTCTACGAGCGAGAAGGAATACGTGGAGGAAAAAGTTAATTTTACGGACGATTTAATTTTTACCTAAACCTAAGGTCCGATTTCGGGATTCGCGTGCAAATATGGTACCAATCGGCAACAAAACTGCATTCTTTAGAACGTTGGAATACTTAAAACAGTATTTCACTGTAAAAATGTATATTTTAAAAACAAAATAAAGCGGAAATAAAAATTGCCATTTTGGAAACTGTACTTTAGGCAGATTAATGACCGCATTTTTTGAACTGCCACATATCCGCAATTCTCAAAGCATTTTCAAAGCTCTAACACAATGCATTTTGTTGTCTGCTCCGACTAATTACTTTTTCCTTCGAGATTTGCATCACTTTCGCCAATCCGGTCATCAGGTTTAAATCCTTGAGCTTGACCTGGTGCTGAATCGTCATTTCCCCCCTCAGATTCGTCAGCATCATCTACAAGATTGTACATTTTTTTAAATAAATCCAACCATCAGGACCCTAGGATACGGTCAAAGTCTCATCGAAGAAATGAGGACCTTTCTTTTAGTGTCCAAGTCCCATTCTTTCTTGTCCAAGACGTAGCAGAGCTTGGTGAGGGCTGCCTCCGGAGTCATGTCGTATCCCGAGATCACTCCGACACTGCCGAGAGCCTATTGGCCGGGGTTCGTTACGTGAGATTGTTGGGACAGCGGAAATCGAACCAACCCAGAATTCCGAGAAAAAATATTTACCAATCCAGTTTCGTATTCGGAGGAAACGGAACCCTGCATGCACTGCGTTATGTTGACGACAATCACGCCGCGCAAGGTGGCCGCCTTCAGTTCCTGCAGTAAATCCTTTCGGACGGTGGGGATATTCCCCGCCCCGAATGTCTCAAGCACGACGCCTTTCATGGGAGGCAGAAGGTAAGCCCTGATCTAAATTTTCAAAAAAAAAACGGGAATGAAATTCAGTCGCATTATTCTGCCTAACCAACCACCTGCAACCACGTCCAGTGAAACATCAGCTGCGCTTTTGGCGAAATCGAGAAAAAGATAGAAAGACATGGAAATTCAATTCTGCTCCAGAAATGTGCAGGGGATTGGTATAAAGCAGAATTGAATTTCCATGTCTTTCTATTTTCTCGATTTCGCCAAAAGCGCAGGGCTATCAACTTACTGCAGCCCCAACATCGAAAGTTAAATTTGTGAAAATCTGTTAAATTGTGAGCAATAAAACTGATTTAACTGGTTTTAAACTGCAGTGCTGAATGCGGAATAAAACGGATTGCATAAAGCAACCAAATTTTTACAGAAAGTGTGCTTTTACCATTTCTATCGAGATGCTGGGAAACAGCCGCAGCAAGCCCACGTGTCGATTTAGGGTTTTCTGCACGGTGAATTCGGAAGAATCCGAAGAGCGAAACAAGGATTTCCAGTCCACTGAAATTCGAGCAAAGAACAGCGCATTTTTACTTTAGGCCCATTCAGAACTTAGTTTCATCCAAACACACCTGCGATGTTAATGCCGACTCGAACCAAAGCGCTCATATTGGGCGATGTGAACGCCTTCAGGTCATCGGTGCTCACTTTGGCAGTGCGGTTACCCCGAAACAATTGGTGGTTGAAAAACACGGCCACCTGAATGCGAAAACGAACGGAAAATTAAGACCTTTTGGAAAATTTCGCTTAATAATCCAAACCTCAATCATAGTTTTCACTAATCCTGGGCTCAAACCGAGGCAGGGAAGACTACATAAAAGCACCGCAGTGAATTCGCACTACCTCGGGTATGCAGTAATTCCCAGCAATGATCAAAGCTCCCAGAAAGTTGTCCTGGCCATCGCTGCGAGTCTCGAATAAAGGAATCTATCCAACAAACAAACCGAGGAATGATATTGCGGGGAGAGTTCACCAGTATAGCTTCGTTTATCAATCGGAATCAATCGAACCCATCAGAATACAAAACATATCTTGGAAGTTATTTATTTTTACCCAAAAATACTTCAAATAACTTCCGATAATCCTGTAATAATAGTTCGTCTTTGCGATGAAATGTGCAGTTTCGTTTGATAAATTGGGGTCAAAACTTCCGATTTACCAATCAATTAGAATCAATCGAATTCATCAAAATGCCAAACACTGGCTGGTAGTTATTTGTCCAAAATACTCAAAACAACCGCTACTTATCCAGCAATAACAATTCATCTCTGTGGTGAATATGCAGTTTCGTTTGACCGCAAGATAAAAACTAAAACTTCTGATTTACCAATAGTTTAATCTACAACGCATATTCCGATTTCGAGCCAAAACTACGATTTTCCTTCGCAGAGGTAAGAAAAACCAGAGCCATGCACAAAGGAAGGGGTTGGGGGTTAAATCTCTGCTCAATTCCGGATGAAATTGTCAAAAATCAGCGTAAAAACCAATACATTTTTTTTTGAAAATTACATCACTCCCCCATTTTCAAATCCTGTGCATGAGCCTGAAGGAAATCGCACTCTGCATAATTCCTTTCTCAAAACTTGAAACTTACTTGAGAACCAGTAATAATAACGGGTTTATTGAGATTTTCCAGCATGAAAGACAGAGCCGAAGCCGTGTAGCACAAGGTGTCGGTGCCGTGCAATATGACGAAGGCGTCGAATTGGTCATAAAATCGCTGCGATAAAGCCATAAAAATAAAAGCATTAAAAAATAAATCTTTACACACACGACTGATATTCGATAAGACTGAAGATTGTTTGCTAAAGCCGAACAACTGGCCAAAGTTTTCTGAAAACGTCTTCTTACTTCGATATCCGTGGCGATGTTTATCCAGTCATCCATGCTCATGTTACTGGAATCCAGAAGAGGATTGTATTCCCAAACAGTGTAGATCACACGGTTTCTTTCTGAAGTGTGCCTTTATTTCGGATATAAAATTTTATGGCAGTCAATACTTGACATTGCATAAGAGATGGCACGATGCTGAAGGGCAATAGCATCTTCAAAACAATAAGTTTTTCTCTATAACGCTATTAAATTAAACCTGTGATAATAGCTCCAAAATGTAATTTCCTAATGCAGACGGAATCAGGTGAAAAAAGAAATTCTCAGCATAATTTCAACAAAAACAGTTCCAATGGTTATATTAATCCAATATACTGAAAAACCAATCCGTGGATTTTTTTAAAAAAAAATTGAAATTGCCCCACTCTAAAGTCATGCGAAACTACGATGGATTTCCATCATTTCTTCACGTTTGAAATACTGCCAACATTTTAATGTGTTATGGAAACGTTTTCGTAAACATTTGCGCAATTTGAAACAAGAGAGAAAACTTCCTCTTACAAATAAGGTTCAATATAAAATGCATCGATATTGGGCGAATGGAAAATTAATTTCATCATGAGGAAGTTTCTACGAGCAAGAACGATAAACAAAATTAACTGAATTGACATTAGAAAAGTTATATATAATTTCAAAGTCAAACTTAAATGTACTTCGGAGAAAAACTCTTTGAGGACAGTACAAAAATAGTGCGCTGAATTTTCGCCATTTTGTTTGTCCACTATAACCTCTCGAGAAAGCTATCAAACAAAGTTGTCTATTTAAGGCTAACCCAAAAACATACCCACATAACCATAAATAAATAAATGAAATTCACTTTGATTTAAATTCTTAACAAAAGTATTTCTTTTTTCCAGTGTAAAATTTGTCGTCCACATTTTCGAATTGGATATCATTTGAAAACATTTCGTTTTTATTTATAAAAGTTGAAATTTAAAAAAATAAAATTGAAAATGAATTCCGTAGAAAAAGATCGCAAACACGGTAGCTCTAGTATTTTTCGGGCAATTGCATATTAATCAGTATAATTAATTAATCACAGACATTAATCAGTATAATAAACGAAAATATTAATATTTGTAAGCATTTCCTGCAATTCCTCAGTGCTTAATAGCATTTCCATTGGAAGTGCCCCTCAAAAATGCACCGCATATTCGCAAAAGATTTCTTTGAATTTCAAGGAAAAAAAGGGAATTTTCCCTAATTAAGCAGGAAAGTTTTCTTACGGTAAAACCAAAGGCGCTGGTTTCTCGGATCCGAAATGAGTTTGGGCGTACTGGGCGTCGTGAAGATGGGCACTGGTGCGCATCTTGTCCTCCAGCATGTTGGGCATGGGCTCATAGCCTATTTGCAGAGGAAAACAACGACATCTCTAATTAGACGGCACCAAAAAGACAGAAAACTGGTAATTCAAACTGTTGAAAATAAGTACATTAATGCCCTAAGATGCCACGCGAATCAATAAACGCAAATAACTTCATGAACCTAATGCCAATAATCATGACATTTCCCGAAACATCCCCTTAAAATATCTAACTTAATCAAATCAAAAACCACCATAGGAAATACTTTCGAAAACTAAACCAATTATGGATTTTAACTTATGATTTCGTACATTTCTTTTTTTGGAAACACTATTAGAGGAACGCCGTAGGCGTTTTTATAATCTCCCTTGCAACATCGTAATTAACTCAAAATAAAAATTACTGACATAATGTCTTTAAATTAAATGGTACAAGACACGTTGAAATTCGTATTTCTCCAGGGAGAATAAGAGTTCAACTGTTTCTCGATGGTTAGGATAAAATATGAAAAATATCTTCACGCATATTTCAAATTAAAATTAGTAATTTATTAATTTTAACTTTTTTAAAATAATTTATTAATTTTAACATTTTAAAAATAATTTATTAATTTTAACTTTTTTTAAAAATAATTTATTAATTTCAACTTTTTTAAAATAATTTACTAATTTAAACTTTTTTAAAATAATTTACTAATTTCAACTATTATTGATTTTTCAAAATGAATCATTATTCCCTGAGTATTCCAGGCGTTTTTAATTTCCCTGGCAATTTTGTTTTCCAGGTCTAAGGGGAATCCCAATGACAAACGAGGACCTTAAATCGCACTAACAAAAATGCCAGAAAATCCGGAAAATACCTCCGCTGGATCCTCGCATCATGCCGATGGTGCCTCCGGTGTACAGCACCAAAATCCTCGATTCCTTCCTGCCTTCTGGGGCATTTCCACCAGCCTTGGGCGCTTTTTTGGCACTTTTTGGAGAGCAGTTGTCATGGAAGGGTGTAAAAACATGGTCGTAATCGTCATTGATGGTAACTTCCAAGGAATTGCCACGATTTCTAGCCATCTTCTCAGGGCAGAAGCAACTGAAGATTTGGCCCAAAATTCTGCCAGATTTCACGGACTCAAGAAACGAAAGGTCAACCCCGCCCTATCTACGACTCAAAACTCTCTTGCCTGCATCTCAAATGAAGACAAGATACTGAAGATTGAGGGAGGGGAACCAAAACCCATGACAGAAGTGAAACAATAACTAAATCCAGCTTCATATGGCCAGCGAGTGCCCGGCTGATCCTGATTTAGCCAGTCTGAGATCTGAATCTATAAAAAGTAGAGTTAACGATTCGTTAATGGCTATCAATAGTTTCACCAGGGTGGTGTCAAAATCGCAGTCTAACACTGAAATTTGCTAACTTTTTTTTTTCAGGCTGAAAGTGGATCAAGGAGATTTGGCTTCAGGAGGAATCGGACTTATTATCTTAATTAAAAAGGGATGAGAATAGCTTTTCGGGCTCAGACAACCTTCTGTCTACCAATTTACATAATCAGGGGTTCAAAATACTAGGTCAGTCTTGCTTTCGGTTTTCCGACTACACATTGACCTCTGCAAATCGTGCACCAAATCTTCGTCGAGCTTTCCACTGATAAATGAGCGTATTTTCAAAATTTAATTACTTTTCAGGAACGTGTAAATTTCCAGTGCCAGATAAAGCACTAAAGTCGAAGTTCAATTTGTTTCAATAAACGATAATTTCTTAGCCATATTTTAATCCATGGCGACATTTTACAGGGTTCGTGCTAACATTTACAAAATCATTTCCCTGACTTTCCCTGACCAACTAGAAGAACTCTAGTAATTTCTGTGCAATTGCATTTTTATCAGTAAATAAACGAAGATATTCATATTTATAAACAATTCCTTTGTGTTTCGAGTACCTTCCATTGAAAGTAAAACTTAAAATTAAGTGCATTCATAAGGGTTTTCCCTGATTTTCATGATATTTTAGCAAAAACGGAATTTTCCCTGACCATCCCTGACCGTTTTTCTCTTCCCTGACTTCCCAGGTGTGCACAAACCCTGTTTTAAAGCTGATTTTTCTTCTCCAACAGAGCTGGTTATTTATTTTAGAAAATGAACTTACAAAACTACAAATATTAAACTTTTTTTTAAAAAAATAACAACTGTGTCTATTACGGAAACTAAACATGTACTTCAGTTTGTCTGAAACTTGTACAATTCATATTCTACATGTTTGTTTTGTAAATTCAATCTCGTTTCCACAGATGTATACTGGACTAAACTAGAACGTTTACACTAAAATAACTGCCATTAGGAAGAAGTAATTATTTTTCTTGCATTACAATACACTACTTTAAAATATATTAGGTAGATGATTTAATACAAAAAAATTTCACGGTCAACTTTTTTTACGGTTCACACGTATGTCACCATTTGACGTTACTTAATGGGTTACCCAATCTAAAATTAGACCAAGTCAGCAGAATCAATGGTTAATGAATCTCAAAAACACGTTTTAATTGGCACTGACTCAAAGCGTTCTATCAAAATTTATTTAGTGCGATTGGCAACATCTTCATAATTATAACGAGTAGGAAAGAAATGATCATTGCAAAAGCTAGAAATCTGAACTTCCCAAATCCTTAGTCGGGTGCTTTGCAGGAAATTGGCTAGAAAAACAGAACACAGGTTCTTAAAATTCGACCAATTTCAGAGTGATAAGGATAGTGGTCAGAATATCTGGACACTAACTTTGCTGCAGTAAGGGCATTCGCCGTAAATAGTGTTGAAGCTGCGCTGACAGGTTGGCAATGCTCGCAACCACTAAAAAATATTACCAGCAATTTCTAAGATATGAAGATACGGAAACCCAGAAAGTTTCAGATCAACATCAAACATCTTTGGATTATTTTTTTATAATCTCGCTCGTGCTAAACATTTAAATTTTATAGTCTCGGATTAAGCAAATTTCCAGCCTCAAACAGGGTGGCAAACAATATCCAAGATTTGAAATTTAGGACTTCTTCAGATTAAATTGAAGGACAATTTTAGATGCATTATTTCATTCCTTGTACATTAAAGTGATACAATAATACAATTATTTTTAGCTATCTCATTTAACAGGGCAACCTCTATATTCAATAAATTCAATTTACTTTCCAAGCTCTCCGAGGCAGTGTTGTCAGACTGCATTTGTTTGACAACACGATGCACAGGGTTTGTATTAATTTGGAACAATTATAAATGTTTCAGTGTTGAATTTGTTAAGCTGTTTTAGGACTTTATTTTTATGGAATATTTAGGATTTGTTTGCCACCCTGCTCAAAGTATTTTGAGTCTTTTCACCATAACCTTTAAATTTAAAAATCTAAAAGCCAGTTGAAAATTTGAGACAGGTTATTCTACAGAGATTAGATAGAGCTTTTTCCGGAAATTATTCCTAAAGACAGTTATAAAGCAGTAATCTGGAGATGTTCGGTTTCACTGCGGCAGAATTCACCTCGAAAAGGCAACAGGTATGAAACTGTTGCTGGCACCTCAAATCCTCACAAATCCAATCCGGAATTTTGCCATCGAACTGATAGGCGTAGCAAATTCCGCATTCTCCCTGAATGTCCTGGAAATACGGCAGCAGCCGGTTTTTAGCGTAGATTCGCATTTAGTATTTCAGATTCCCAAAAAAACAATCCTCTCCGGCAGACTGCCTTACTTCCTTCTTGGTGTTACTACGTGTAGGCACTTCGAGTCCCAACAAACTTTTCCAGTTTTCGGCGATGGATTTCCGTTCGTCCCTAAGCATTCGTTCCCATTTTTTTAATTGCAAATTTTATGACATTTCCAGAAATTTCCATCCAGTTCCATCCTTACCATAAGCCAAGGTCCATGGAATTCACTTTTTCTTGCAATGGTCCGATAACTACGAGAACATTTCTTCCGTTTAAAAATTGAATTTTTCATCCGTCACTTGCGAATAACAAAAATCAAAATTAAAATCCACCTGTGTCACTTCCCAGCAACTGGCATTCTGGTTGCAGTTTAGGAAATAATGGATTCACTGTGAAAGTGAGTGAAGAGCCCTTGCCTATTGCGAAAACACGTCAAATTGCAAACATGAAAATTGTTAGGTTGCTTAAGGAACGAACAACAATGTTCAGTTCTTGCCCAGTGCGATCCTTCGCGTTGTATCACTTCGCCGAGGTTGCTCGGGCTCCAGAACCCACATTTCACTGTCTACTTCATCAAGTACGTCCCACAAAGCTTGATAAGTGTCTAAATACTTCTCAAATTGCGAGCACACATCTGCTAAACCTTTAGCCTAAATCATTCATCGTTCAAACAAATTAATACGGATACAGACCTTGAAAAGCTCGGAAATACCCTTACTTTGTTAAAATGGATTTCTAACTGGCATGGCAAGTCTGCATTGACAGTAGGCGATCCATCTGGATACTAAAAACATTTTTTTTTGTTTGGAAGAAAAAATCACTTTCAATCTAATTTGCTAGAATTATCTGATCACACCATAAGCCTACCTCAGTTGGGAATTTTATTCTCAGCGTATGACTCCTGCGCTTTGCATCTAGGATGTTGACGTGAACTTCGTTTAAAAATTCATCCACAAAAGTTAGGCTGAACCGCAAAATCCGAGCATTACAACAACAAAAAATTACAGGCAACAATGCAGCAAAATAAACTGCTCATCCGGGTCTACCTGTCCCATCCTAAAGCGTTCATATCTTCGATTAATTTTGAGTAAAATTTCGGTGGCCTGAGCACTGGACGCTCAGATATTTCTTTCTGCATTTCATTTTCCTTGGAAAACATAAGAAACGCTTAAAATTGAAAAGCTGATGCCTTCATAAAAAATAAAATGAGAGAAGAATATGTGGGATAGTATAAAACGTAACGAGAAATGTAATATCTCACCAGAATAGCTATTAATTCCATTAGAAACAAGGATAACTCCCTGCTATCTCGCAACCTCTGAATCAACAGAAACGTTTACATTAGTTTGCAAAATGAGCTGCTATAACAAATAAATAACTGCACTGAACTGAATATAAACGACCACCAGGAGATCATGCAACACCTTTTAAACAGAGAGCAGTATCGGCTCTCACAGAATTGCACACTAAACCCATACTAACCAGTTCAAATCGTCGAAACTATGCTTAAATGGCACACTGCGAGTTTAAATGACCAACTAAGTTGTTTTACCTACATCATTTTTTAAACTGATATGATCACTAGGGAAAAAAATAGTAGTGCTTACTAATGGCATGTCTATAAGACTTGAGCAATTTTAACGTTTAGACCAGTTTAAAGACCCAACTTTTACGACTCAATCTGAAGCACGGTGAGCCTCCCACGACCCTCAATTTAACGTCAAAAACCAGAAAATTTGAGATGTTTCAAGCTTTTTTGAAGGTAAAATGGATGAAGAACTAGACGAAGTTCAGGCGAATAAGTCTTAGTTTGTAATTGCATGCTCCATTTTGTACCATTTTCAAGTAAAAGGATGAAACATTGACTCCATCAAGAGATCGGACAATTTGTATAAGCTCATTTATGGATGCGAGTATCTCACGTACACACGATTGACACGAACATCCTTTATTGTACACCAAGAGTGTCAAGAATTTGTTAATATAGAGAACAAGAGACCATCAGGGCCTACCTGTTGCAATGAGTCCTTGTTAGACAATAAATACTTCGTCAAGGATAAGTCTCCTTCGATCTGCGCTTCCGAAAGGCGCCCACTTGGAGGGAGTAGGATCTTCAAGCGAAAGTCTTTGCCCTGGAACGAAACATTTCGGTAAGGAAACAACTGGCTCAAGATCTGCAAAAGGTTATCAGGCTGCCTGCCTATACTCAGCAGCTGATGTATTCCAGCAAACGCTTAGTAGAATTCACAAGCAGCACGATCCTTACGATAATGTCATTACTTGTGAATGACATTGCTAATGATTGTGTAAGGTAACTGGTACGGAAAGTTTGGTAATAATGGGAATGCAACATGATCGAGTATGGCTGACAAGTAATGAAGGAGTAATAATTGTTGGCAGAGTCATTCAGTAATCATCGTGTTCGTGTAAGATCTGCTACGCGATCATCAGTACGTTACATTACCAACTAACATTATTGCTATCAAACATTAAATTTGTTTACATGAACCTTAGCGCGCGTTCATATATGACGTCACTTTTTAGGGTGAAGGGGGATTTCTGCCGTTGCATGACAGGGATATCATTCGACCATCAAACTTGCATGACAGGAGGAAAGGGGGGATCTCCAAAAATAATGTTCTTTTACATGACGTCATTTATGAACGCTCTTTTACACGATCATTGGTAATGCCATTCTCGGATGGTATTGACATTAGTAATGCTCGCGTAAGTTGACACAGGCAGCTGAGATTACAATGCTGCAGTGAGATAACCGTTTATCCAGAATCCAAATCTCCCAAGATTAACTTACGCCAGCGGAAATGAGTCCATCGTACGAGCGCCCCGCTGAGTCCAACGGCACAAGAAGCGGACAAACGCTTCTGAGGCGACTCGAATTTATTTTAGAGACACCCATTTTCGTGGTCGTCATTTTTCAAGATTACATTTGCTAAGTTTAAACTGCTAGAAGGGCAACGCAATTCACCAATTTTAGCCTTCGCTGTCGAACGAGACGTTCTAAAATCAGTAGAACGCAAACTGCCGAAAGAAGAAGCGCCGTCACGTGCTTTTCGTTCTACGAAACAAGGCGCCAAATCTACGGCGCTTTTGCTCAAAGACGATAATGAAAAACCAATGCGAAGGGAAAATTGAAAAATGAAATAATCAAATAATGTAAATTTTACATTCATAAAAACATCAAGATGGACTAAAACCAGACCGAAAATTTTACTTCAAGGATGAGCCAAAAGCATGCCCACCATGCAGAAATATTTATGACTTGAAATTCGTCCTATAATTGCTAAATTTATTTTCCCAAATGTGGAATTGGGTTTCAGTTTTAGGTGATAATTTCAAAATACCCCGTTTATTTACACAAAATATTAATAAATTTGAAAAATCCGCCGAAAAAAGTGGAAGGAGGTTGGCATGCCTTGACGCCCCGGTGTTTTTTTTCTTAAAATTTCTAGTTTTTTGTATAAATAAACGGGGCATTTTGAAATTATAAACCGAAGCTGAAACCCTTGTGGACGATCAATTCCACAATTGGTAAAAATAAATTAATCAATAATAATAAGTATTTGAAACAAAAATGTGCCCGTAATATTTTTGCATGGTGCAGGGCGTGCTTTTGGCTCATCCTTAATGCGTCCCTTAAAGATTTAAAGATTTAAAAATATTTTAAAAAAATGTAGGCTTGCAATGCTAATACTTTTTCTATCATTGACATTAGCAATTTATTAAACGTTGTACTTGTATTTACGTCCTGTATATTCATTGTAAACCAGTATACACGGCTTTTTTAAAATTTGAATTTAAAAAAGTTTATCCGCAATTGTTGCCAGACTCAAATACCTTGAGCAGGTGTCGTGTGAACATGTGTAAGTCACTAACTTGTACCACAAAGTTACATGGCATTCTTTAGGCTCCAGTGGTTTCAAAAAAACTTTAAATTTTCGAAATTTATTTCGCAAAGGAAGGTTAAACCTTATTTGACGAAGCACCGTCAATATGGTCGCGTTTCTAAACGAAAACGTTTTGCCAAATCAATGAAAAATTGTGTAATTTTTTTTTACACCAGTTGTTTAACTGAAATGATGAGTATCATTTTTCTCTGATCATTTTTTTGAGAGTGATTAGAATTTAATTTTTCACACCTTCCCTTCACGATACGCGATTAAAACAATTCGTAAAACAAGTAGAAATTGATTTAATTAAATTTAGTGTGTTTACTTTTTTGTAGACTAGTAAAAATATTTATGTCGCATGAGTATACCAGATTTAAGCCTGTTTAAGCCCGATCCAAAGGGTGTCCAACAAGCACAAAACTTAAAAATTTTGTCTTCAAATTCTTATCGTAATTGCTACATGTATGAAAGGTGCCAAACCATAACTTACCAAGCGTCAAAATATCATCATTTTAGGAGAGGAAAACAACTTTAAATTTTTTTTTTGAAAAATACAGATAGCAGCGTAGCACTAATCTGATTTCGTTCAAACGACAAGTTCAGACGCAATACACCTATGACATTTAATTACGAAAACATTATACGAAAATTTAGTGAAAAAAATTAGTTTCGGTCGAAGTTTTACCAAACTGTCATATGCGGAACACATATGGCACCCGCATATAAACGTTCAAAACACCCTCTTCTCTTGCAACAAGTAGGACAGAAGCGCATTAACATCATTCTTTACTTCTTTTTGAATTTTTGAATTCTGAAACATGTTTTTATCAACAATGACGTGGTTTTAAAGAGGCCCAAATCGAATAACATTTATTCGTGTACACCTTACCAAGGTTTGCAGTCACGTCCGCGCGAATGACTTTAAAACGGGGGCAAAAGGGGGGTTATTCGCATATTTAGGGGATTTGATCAAAATTCCAACAATTCTTAGCTTTTTCTATGGTCATTTTCGTACTTTTTTTTCCAGAAGAGAGGGGGATGGTTAACGGCCCTGTTTGCTCGAGTGATTTTTGTTATTTTCCCTTTGGATATCTGCAGTTTTAAGTGTTTAAATGTTTATCTGCACTTTCCATCCGATGATGAAACAGTCAGGTATTGACTGCTTCAAACTGGTGTTTCACATTAGCATCATGTTCCATGGGAAGGCCAAGGGGGTGTCCCAATTGTTTCCTCATTAATGTCGCAGGAATGGGGGAAATGGCCCCTACGATGCTTCCAGCTGAAAAAAAGCGGGTTTTGGGTGAAGCGCATTACGCATTTCCAACGGGAAATCTCAAGATGTTTCGCAAATTTTTGCCCTCTAGGCACCCACGCAATACCCAGAAAACATGATGCAACAAGTGTTAACAAATCCCCTCTTCGAAATAAGTTTTATTCAAACTTTCAAATGAAAAAAAAAATCGAATAAGAGCACGAGCGATTTCAGAAGAGTTCGATGGGAAAAAAAGCACCAATGGCGAGCGTCGAACTCGAGCGCCGGCCAATGAGGATCGAGCGTGCGCGCGCGTCCACGCCCACGCCACGAGCGCACGAGACAGTTCCACGAGGAGGAACAGGCAGCAGCAACAGGCAGTTGACCAGTTGCTCTCAATCCGAAGAGAGAAGACAATCTCTGCTCTCTGCTACGTTTACAGCATCTTGAAGATTAAAAAAAAAAAGTTTAAAAAATAAAGATGCTGGCCACCACCACCACAAAGTCGCAGGTCAACGGCAGCAGCAGCGCGAAAATGCGCAATTTCACCAACGGAACCAAAGATTTCGAGGAGGAGCAGGTGGTGGTCAAGAACGGGGCGGAAAAGGACCGGGAGAGATTCCTTCCGGAAATGACCGACGCCTACCGGGTCCTGCTGACCGACGTGGGCGAGGACGTCGACCGACAGGGACTGCTGAAGACGCCGGAAAGGGCGGCCAAGGCCCTGCTCTATTTCACCAAAGGCTACGAGCAACGGGTGGAAGGTAAGTTGGACCCCTTGCCTAAGGGGATGCCGAATGGGTACCAGGGGTTGGAGGGGTCAGGGTCAACGTTTCAGTCCAGAGGGCCTGGAGTGACGGACACGGAGTTATTAGGGCGTGAGGACGACAGGTGTCGTGATGAAAAACTTGAAATATTTTGGCAGGGAAACCAAATGCATGTATTGGGTGTAGATTAGGTGCTTTAAAAAAAAACATCGACTGGCTAATCCTAATAAAAGTTTCCAAAAAAAACACTTAAGAAATGTAATGATTCCGAAATGTTCGAATGTCTCCATTGGGGAGACTGCCTTCAAGATGGGGGACTCATTGCATGGAACATTTTGGGGGAAAAACTGCCTTGGAATACTAATTCGGTGGAGGAAATCTGTAAAAGAAATCACCTAGGTGGTAGAACCTCACATCCACTTGGATCCATTCATTTGGTCCTATTTTTAACATGCCATCAGACGTTGGAATTCTCTTCCGAAAGACATCCCCTTAAGCTAACAGAAATCCAGTTAGACAATGATGATGGTGACTACCAGGTTATAATATTTTTAAAAAAACCAATAA
>JAQIXS010004433.1:0-15142 GCA_034700785.1 Rossiulus vilnensis
CTTCCACCAGTCACAATCTTTTCGGTAATTTGAAGGGGGGAAAATTGGGAAAAAAAGAGGGAAAAAAAAAGTTCAAAACGGTTATTTTTCCATCCATTCATACATTCATATATGCATGTGGGCCTAGGCCTAAAAAAAATGGCATGAACATCCAATAGCTCAAAACTAATATTTTACATCCAGCCCCAGTTAGCTCGGCAATTTATTGTTGGTAATTTAAAACGAAAACAGGTTCTGCAAACGACTAAAAAATTACAAAAAAAAAATAAATAAAAAAAAAATTACCCATTAGTGAATGTTGAGGGTCACAAACGCGGGTGGGCTTCCCCGCACAGCACCAGTGATTTGCATGAATTTATACAGGGGTTGCTTTTCAATTTTTATTTTTAAAAATTCAGTTTTTTTTCCCCTTAAAGCCCCCTCAGTTTCAAACTTATTAATAATTTCGATTATTTTTAATAATAATGTCCATCGCATATCCTGGCCATTAAGCACGTTTACAGCTAAACGTTCACCTAAAATCTTACACGTTTTGAATTTATTCGTTGAGAAATCTAACATTCCTGATTCAGATTCGGATTAAAAATCAGATTAAATCGAAAAATAAATGTTTTAAAAAAAAAGAAGAAACAAAAACACCTTCAATCGTCATTAAATTTCACCAACTGACATTTATTTTCTTGCAGATGGTTCGAAGGACAAACAGCCGTGTGATTCCAAAATAGCGAAGGAATTTTGTCATAATGGAGGAAAATGTTTCATAATTATATCGCTGAATGATATGATGTGCGAGTAAGTCCCCTTTTTCGTTACCATAACACCATCTGATAAGGGGGGATAAAGGAGGATCCACCCCTTGACATAAGGGGAGAAACAATTGGCACTCTGTATGGATCTTGTCCGAAAAAATGTGCTTAATTTGGCATTCGAAGGGTGCCAAGCCATAGGGTCTTAAGCGCCACACCCCCAAGCTCTCGTTAAAGTTTTCGTAATTAAACGTCATAGGTGCATAATGTCTGAACTTAGTTGTTCGAACGAAATCAGATTAGTGCTATCAATATTTTTTCCCCATATCTCCTGAAAAGTTGATTTTTTGGCTCCTGGTAAGTTATGGTTTGGCAACCTTCGTTTGAGGGGGACGTTAATGTCAACGGACTGTAACACGGACTCAGGCTCTCACTACCCACTCACACTGACGAAATGTGGATGATGTTCCCCTACACTAAGTGTGTGTCTAGTATGGGTTGTTGATTCGAGCCCAGAGACCATCAATCACACTTTTCCATTTTCAAAAAAAAACTTCAATTCGATTTATTTCCCTTATATATATATATATATATATATATTTTCCTTTTTCCTAACTTTGCATACAAATGCCCCTCCCGTTACAATATTTCTTTGTCATTGTCATTGTCTGGCGGAGGAAATTTCCCCCAAATTCAAAATAAAAAACATCGATTTGTCAGCTCGAGTCAGAAGCATTGTCATCCGAAAAACACAAAAACCACTAAAATCTTTTTTTAAATTTTTTTTTTACGAAGAGAAAAACTTCGCTTAAAATCCTCCACACACGATCCCATTTTTCATCCAGGTTTTTTTTTTTTAAATTTTTTGTTGTTGCTCGATTCGATTTATTGCAGTCGAAGAAGACATAATAAATGCTTTTTTAGAAGAAGAGAGAAAAAAAAGACCCAACTTTTAGGGAAATATAAATAAACTATCCGTTACTTCGTCACTGGCGATGAAAATCGGTAGTTCAATGACCCCCCTTGGAGTGATGATAATTCTTTTGATTGATTATCGACGGCAAATGCGAAAACAAAACATCCGTCTTTGTCGAAACTTTATAAGAAAAGCTAATTTTGTTTAAGGAATAACGACATCAAACGGAGAAGAAAAAAATACAAATGTTTTAACTCATAAATGAAAACTTGAGCAGTTATGAAGAGGGCAAAATAATGAACAACATCCAAAATATTAAAACATACGGCAGACCAATATGCAAACAAAAAAAATTCAAAATGAAACATTTCAAATGATGACATTGTTGAAAGCATTAATTAAGGCATTTTTGAAAGAAAACGAAAATTTTAAATAAAATCTTTTCTCAATTTTTACATGCATACGGCAGACCCATATGCAAAAAAAATTCAAAATAAAACATTCCAAAATGCATTTCAAATCATTACATTGTTAAATGCATTTCAAATCATTACATTGTCAAATGCATTACTAAACGCTTTAAAATTCATTTCCAAACGAAATTTTCTCATAATCTTAACGCATTTTTGTCGCCCATGGGAAAACTTCAAATAATAAAAATCTGACATTTTGTTTTTCTTTTGAACAAATCGTATTCCTTACCAAAAATGTGTAGACCAAAAAAAAAAAAAAAAAATAGCCTTGTCTGCCAAGTTTTTTCTACGATTACACATCGGAATTTGAAGCCATACTGTAAATAAACCTCAATTCTTCGTTCTCACCAGACATTTTATTGAGTTTTCGTCGTCTAGCTGTCAGACTGGCATGTTCAAAAACAGACAATAAATTTTTTTTTATTTTTTAAAAAAGTGAATTTCCCTCGTAGAAAAATTTGACAAAAAATTTGCTTTCGAGTGTCTAATCCCCGGAGCAATCCTGTTGATCTAAATCCCGGTCAGGGGATGATTGAGTAAGATTGAACTGATGTCTCACGAAATGTCACAGTTTATGGTTGACATTGTGGTCATATTAGCCCCAGCACTGATGTAGGTGGTTAGGGGTAGGGGTGAGGGGGCATTGCCTCTTTATCTACGGCGTTAAGAGATACATATAAAACGTAATTGGCTGAATTGCCAAAGCTAAAAAATATTTATATATCAACTCCAATATCAGATATGGCAGTTATTGCCACTCGACGTTAAAACCGATTCCGAGAAGATATCAATAATAATGAACAAAATTTCATTAAATCTGGGCCGCATTTTTGTTCCATTAAATCAATATTAATCTTTCGGGTTTAGCAATCAGACGACCCAAATATATAACGTCTGGGCACAAAATTTGCATGGCCAGCTGAAACGGGGAAAAAAAAGCGACGTCAACGCCATCTAGCGTCATGAATTGTCAGTTTGGAAAATTTGAAGAAATTTGATCAGAAATTCAGTAGAGACATTAAAGCGGAAGCAATTTCGCCATGAGTTTCACCCAGAATTTCGCATTTTAAGACTTCGTTTTTTTATAAACGGTTTGGCCTCAAATGAACGAAATTTTGAGCCCATTCACGCAGCGCCATCTAGGCCATGGAAACGAAACCAATTGCGTTCCATCGTACGCAAATATCAAATGGGAAATTCCCTCGGTTCTAACGATGACAAGAAAACATATCTATCGCAAGATAAACCACTCGTTTGTATTTTGGAAATTGTATTTCGTTATTGAACGTTAACACTGAAAATCTATAAAAAAAACAGAGACGTCAATGACCTTTAACTGAGTTTTTAAGAACTTTACAATTTTTAAACTGACTTTTAAAATCATTTTTCAAAGTTTTAAAATGTATACGAACATTTTAAATTGCATGTCCCTCTAAACTGACTTTTGAAACTGTATTTATATATTTCGTTGATTTTGCAAACAAATGTTTGCCTGATATAAACGAAATTTTAAATTTTTAAATTAATATTCCTCTAAACTTTTATTGATTTTTATTTATTGATTTAGCAACTGTTAGCCTGATAAGATTGAAATTAAAATCGATATTTCTATAAACTCTCAAATGATAAAATCATAGTCGAAAAATGCTTTTTTGTGCTAATGTAATGACTTATCAAGGACTTTAATGGCTGACATATTGAGGATTTTAATTCATTGAATGATCTTTTCATTGAATCATTTTCAATATTTTTTTTTCATTTTTCATTATTTTCATTATTATGAAATTTCAGGTGCCAACCTGGGTATGACGGAATTCGCTGTGAATCTAAAGAGGTGGAGCACGTACCAGAGAATCGTACGTACACAATTTTTAATTCGCACTTATCGATCTAACATCAAAAATAGTGTGTTATCAAAAAATCCAAAAAGAAAAAATGCACAAACGCACTATAATAATATTTCCGTGCCTTCCGTCTCTCTCTATTTCTCTCTCTCTATTACAACTATTGTTCAAATTTCAAAAGCTAGAGTAATTTATAACTCCTGGCTGGAAATGGGAGCCTTAACATTTCGATAACATTTCCCTTTTTAAGGGTGGGTGGGTAAGGGGTAATATGGCTTTATTAATTGCTTTTACAATTAAATTGCAGTTACGATAAAACGCTGGTGTAGAAACTGCCTAGGTCAAAATTAGGGTAACGATTTTTGATACCACATAAGGATAGTCATAAGAAATTATCTGAAATTTAAACTGGAATGTTTTATAGGTAACCTTTTATTTGTACATGGAAATCGTCCTATCTTCACCCATAAAACTAAGCCGAAAATAATCACTCCCTTCGTCAAACATAGCGATTATAATCACTGACAAATCTGTCAACAAAGACTTATTTCATAAAAAAAAAAAACATGACCCTGAGAAGAAACAATCGTCTCATTTCCTAGTAAACAGTTTTCATTGCTATTGTAAATTCAAATCCCCTTAACGTTTCCTTAGTGTGAAGGGGAAGATCGACCCTCAAATTGCGAAATCTCCAAAGTAGGTTTTGTTTAAAAATTTAAAATAAATATAAAAAGGTTTAAAAAAAGTAAAAGCCGAATTATGGATATTAAGAAAATTCATGAATTAAAGAAATGAAAATTAACAAAAATTGCTATTTTAGGATTAGATAATTTTTAGATAGATTTTTTAATGTTTTCACGGAATTTAAAAGTAAAATCCACCTTGCATAAAAAAATCGAATCGTTATCAATTGATTTTTTTTCCGTTATACTTATTTTTCCGTAGTTCAAATCAAGCTCGATTGGAAATTTCGATTAGATTAAATATCTAATAAAAATCCAATCGAAATTTCCAATCGAGCTTGATTTGAACTACGGAAAAATAAGTATAACGGGAAAAAAATCAATTTTTCTGAAATTTTCTTCCCTTTTGAGGAGGTGAATTTTGCTGAAATTTTCTTCTGTTTTGAGGAGGTGAATTTAGGATCTTCCCCTGAAAAATTTCGGGAAAATTACGATAAAATCAGATAATTTCTGCCTTCGTATTCCCAAGAGCAACGAATATAGTTAATTAATTAGTACCCCATTGTTATGAAAAAACAAATCACAAAAAAACAAACCCAGGCCTACTTTCTCCGCTTATTCAGGGGGCTTATTTAGGGCAAAAAATAGGGAGTGTGTCCATCATTACTCATTAGAAACTCATATCGCCTTTGCTTTTCGCCTAATAATAGCTTTGCAAAAAACAAAAAAACAAAAGTTTTAAAGACCAGGGAATGAATTTGCGTCGCCGTAAAAATTAAAGTCTGATTTTTCAAAACTGCGCCTTTTTTGTTGAGTACCGAAATAAATTTCACTATAATTTTAATGGTTACTTCGCCCCGATTTCTTTAAACTGTATAAATCCGTAGTTACTATACCTCACCTCATCGGTGTTTTTTTTTTCAAATTTATTTCTATTTCTGATAGCTCCTCCCCCTTCATCCACACCAAGCCCCAATCGGAATCCCAATTTAAATTTCGAGTGGGATTTTTTTTATTATTATTATTTTATTTTTATTTTTATTTCTCGATTCCGTTATATTTTCCTTAGAAGCGCAAAGGGATTATTCGGAATCAGATGCAGGCGCAAGGATGCTTTCTTTATATTGGGGGAAGTAAAAAAAAACAAAAACGTACGTATTTTTATTATGGCATGTTTCTTCCCCAATAACTACTACACGTGTGGCATCAATTACTTCTTGCATTAAAAACCCTATTAACCGTATTTTTTTATATTGGCTTCGATATTAACCTCGCCGAAATGCATGGCACTAAACACTGCAACAACAACAACAACAATACATCACAGTCACTTGTTTTTATTTATTTATTTTTCTATTATTATTCGTTAACACCCTCATTTTCGAAAACATTCTTCCCCCTCATACAAACCCGGTTTTGCCATTAAAATAAAATAATAATAAAAAAACAATCGACTAACTAACATCTTGCGAATGAATAATATCTAATAACATTTTTTATGTTTAGATCTATATATATTTTTATATGAAATTATCGGTGAATTAGAACTCTTCTAAATAGTCAACCGTTAATCGTTGATTAAAATCCCCGTGTAATTGCAAATTTTAATTTGAAAATGAATTTGAAAATTTAACGGCTATACTCAAACTCGAGATTGAACGCTTATTGGGTATTTGAACATTAATAATTTCTGGTGATATTAAACGAAGTTACTCCGCAATTAAGAGGCAATTTTTAAATGAAGATTATTTTCTAATCGGAAAAGAACGCTGAACAAAAAAAAATTAGAAAAAATATATAAATTACGTTATTCGTGATTGTAAATTTCGAACATTCGTATTTTTTAAAATTAAACGTTCGGTGCGCAATTTTAATTTCCGGTTTATAATTTTAACGACTTCAAAAATTAAAATCAAAATCCACGTTCAATTTAATAATTACGACTGATTTAAAATTACACGAACGAATGAATTGGCAAAATAACTTTAATATTCTATTTGCAATTGAATGCTAAGCAAATTCGAAAATAATTAGGATTATTTTAAAATTACGTCAGCGTTGAGTTTTAAATTCGAAGCCTTAGCCTTTGATAAAAATTACGCATTTCAAACAAACAAAACAACAAAAGCATTAATTGCAAAATTCTCAACAACAAATTCTCAAAGACGAATTAAGTTTCAGTTCAACATCGAGTATAACCGTAAATTTTTTTCTAAAAAAAATTGCGAATAGCTAAGTATAACCGTTAATTTTTTTTAAAAATTGCGAATAGCTAAATGCTTGAATTTCTTTTCCATAAAATAAAAGACAGCACTAAACATTTAAGGCACTTTTCAACGATACTGATAAGTACACGCATGGTTGCATGAGGAATGAATTTAATGAACTGGCTATAAAAAAAGCTTTTCATTGCTACACAAATTCGCACAAATTTCAAACCCCGGTTAGATCAAAATGAATCTTCTTCGAAACATTAAACAGCTTTTACAAGCGAGTACGTAGATGATGCCACTACATTTTAAATTTTTACGTCAGGATGGTTTGAGTTTTTTGGCGAAATCGAGGAGGTCATAAATCAGATTTTAAAAAAAAGCTATCTAAACTATTAATAGTAGAATCGGAGAGCTTGGTCGCTGCTTCTGTGTCCACGTTTTAAATGTGTTTACACAAATGTTTTGTTTTTTATATTTTCTAAATGGCTGTCTGATTACTATCTCCACTTCTCAGTGTTTTAAGTTTCGTTTTTTTCCCACTCTTGTGTGATTTGCGTTTTTAAGAGGTTTACCACTTTAATACTGAGCTTTCACACTTTCAAAACATAAAGGTAATTATTTCCTATCAATCAATCATGTCCACGAATGATTTCTCAGGGTGTCTACCGGTTTTGGTTCGCACTAAACTCCATGACTTTCAAAAAATTTCCATGGCTTCCAAAAAAAAAAGTCCATTCCGAATTATAATATGGAGCTTTTAAACACGTTTCGAAGAAAGTTTAAAAAATCAAACAACACGTGATCGGTTTTATCAAGGCATTTTGAAACAAATTACGAAAAGAATTGGTAAACTAAAATAAGTAGTGATTGGTTGAATTGAAAAAAAAAAATGTCACACTCCTAAAGTAATTATCATGACCTTTCCATTACTTTCCATGCCAGTAGACAACCTGTTTCTGACATCCTCACAGATGAACAAACTTCAGTAATGAAAAAAATCAGTAGGACATTCCCCTAACTTACTGCAAATTTGAGCACACACAAAAATACTGTCGCTATTAATGACGAACCCGTATCACGTCCTGGGAAAACAAACCAAAAAAAAGATTAATCTTAAAAAAATATATAATTTTGAAAGATTGAAGTTTATATCGTGCTGAAAACGATTCATCTTATTCACAATTTTAGATTTCCGATGTTTTAAAGAAATCGAAAGACGTGAGAAACCCTATATCGAATAACCGAACAAACTTTTTAACAATTTCACACGTTATTTCCCTATCAATACAGCACTGTCTAAGAATTACTTACCATCTTCAAGTTTCTGGATATGAAAAATGTGGGACGAAAAACACGACATCCTTTAAGCCTAACGTAAACACGTACAGTATCTCAAATACAATTTTTTAAAAAAAAATTTTCTTAAAAAAAACACAGCAGTTAGTGCATTCAGCCATCACTAAAAAAACTCCAAAAAAAAAATATAAAGATACCCCTTACACTAATTTGTCTTTCTGGACTAGAAAATTAACGCCGTTTTTTTTAAGGGATGAACCCAGCTCAAAAAAACAACCTAAATATACGAATTTTTCGGGTTGAACAGACTGTTCTGGAAAATTTGCTAGCACTTTTCTAGTCGTTTAACTTTCCCTTTATTTTCTTGGCATTTTTTTTTCCTAAAAATTTTTTTTATTTTAATTTTTTCGCCTCATGGCGCAAACTGACATCGCCAGATCATCCCTGAAGAAAACTGGCTAAAAACAAAGCCCAAACTGTTACTTTGATAAGGGTATGCCCTCAGATTCAACAAGCGTTGACCCCTGGAGGACATTGCATCAAAGTCCCCCAAGACATCATGGCCGATCGTGTTTGAATTACATGTATATCAGAAAAACCTGGGAAAATTCGTGCAGAAAACAACAACTGTTTCATAAATTCGGTGATTAACTGTTAAACTGTTGTTAAGTTCACAAATTATCAAGTGGTTTTTAAATCGCTAATTGTCACAACCTCTTAGTTACCCTGGAGAAAAGAACAGTATGTGATTCTCTACTGATATCAGTCTAACATTAATGATATCACTTATGATTTCATACTGATATCAGTCTAACATTAGTGATATCACTATGATTTTATACTGATATCTGTCTAACATTAGTGATATCACTGTGATTTTATACTGATATCTATACATACTGGTTTTTGGGATTACTGATATCAGTATGGTTAGTGATATGACTACATGTATTATTAATACCACTATATTTGTACTGATATCTGCTGTACTGATTATACTGATCTTTCCACCAGGTGGGGTCCGTAGCACCAACAAAAGTTAATGCAAATCCAAGGTAAACCTCTAGTTAACTAAAGAAAAGCATTGTACCACAGCATGTTAGCAGTTAACCATGGGTTAACGTTAATCCATCTAGTAGGCCTCCATGTTTACTATAACCTCAGGTTAACTTGTGGCTATAGGTTGACCCCAGGTTAACCTTTCATTTGACCTACAATTGTGCAACCAGCCCTTACAAAGTGTAGTGTCAGATTCCCCCATCACAAGATATTAAAAACTGTCTAGTTTCAACAGTTAAAGCGCATGTCTAACAACGTTTTAACGGTCGATCAAGTGGTTTGGTCGAACCCACAAATTTGGTACATCAAATCGCTAATTGCAATTGCGTTATAATGGCTTTAATTTTAACAAAAATTGCACGTTTTAACATCTTGCATTTTGAGCAACTAATAGTACTTTGTCATTTTGCACGTTAGTCTTTTTTTAAAAAAAAATTACCACACGATTAATTTCTTTTTTAATTAATTTAATATATGTGTCTGCATTTTCTTGCCATAGCACCCCGCTTTCTAGCTGTTTGTATTTCGCACTCAAAAACTAATATTAATTTTCACTTCCGATTTTTTTTTTTTCAAATTGAAAAGATATTCACTTTTCATCGAAGACTTTCGATAACAGTTATTTTTACGCAGGTGAATTTCGCACCTCATAACACAAATCGTTTTTAATTTCACTTCAATCGAAAAATAAAATTAAAAAATAGTCACTTTTCCCCAATTTCCTCAAAATGCTAAGCACTATATCGATCTCGATGAACTTTGATTATCCTCACTATTAATAAACCAATATTTTTTTAAATTAAAGATTTTATTGCATAAAATGCACGAAAGGGTTGGGGGGGGCAGAGGGGTGAATGCTGCACCTTACATGTTGGCCATGGGAAACAGAAACTAATTCGGCTGCTTTTCTGCCACTTTTTTGCTTTGCAGGCGAGGAATACATGTGTGATACAAACATCCTCACTTATGTTGTGGTCATTCTTGGGGTCATTTTATTTGTCACATTTCTGGGCAATTCGGCCTACTTCATCCTCAGGTAGGCAGGAAGTTTGCATTTAAAATAGCGTTAAGCACAAGCACAACGAGCTATACCCTTCCACCCCCCCGCACTGACCAGAGATCGAATAGTAGACGCTAAGTGCTCACTAACATCCATCTCGTGCTAAGCTTCCAGTGTTAATTTAATTAGGTAAAAAAAAATGTTCGAATCCTGCAGATATAGTTAGGAATTATCCAACTCTAAATACTCGCATACCTCGCTATAACAGCCTTTTAGATTTATGTCAAATGTTCATTATACGGCCAAAATTAATGTATTGTTATTTTTGTAAGTGTTATTTTTTTCAATTTTTCTTGTTGCCTCTTTAAAACCATGTGATGGAAGATGATTTTCAAATTTAAAAAAAGAAAATCAAATTTATACATTTTTTTACCAACAACTTCGAGTCATTTTTAAAAAAAAATTTTTCTTTAATGAGAATTGGAACGTATCCTATTTAGTTTATATAGATTTGTATGTAACGACATGTTTCGTTATACAGCATTTCGCTTTACACCCAACTTTTCAATAAGCTATCTAGGCCGTAAAGCGAGGTATGAGTGTAATGGCACGCCCGATTACATCCCCAGAATACACTTTAGCCTTCCCTAAAAATCACGTCTTTGTACCAATACCAATAATATACATAGTACCAAGTACACATTACGAGTAATTACGAACTGAAATTTATATGAGTAGAAACTAGTAAACCACCTGCTTTATTATTGGGTCACTTTCCGAGTGAAAGTAAAACCCTAAACTTCATAATGGCGTTGTTTCACGATAGTAGTCACTTAGTAAACCGTAAAAAGAAATAGGCCTTTCCGGTTCTGATATCTCCGAGTAGTTCACCGTTGTTTTTTTTTTTGTTGTTTATTTTTATTCATAAATATAATTTCGTTATCCTTTCGTAATTTCCTCCCGCCAACAACCACCTCACTTTTTGAAAGTTTGGTTTTTAAAGGTAAGGTTACTGGAACGGGCTTTTTTTTCCGAGCGACCTTTTAAAGTCTCCTGTTTTTGTATTATTCAGGTTTATAGTCGTTTAAATCGATATAGAAAAATCCCATTGTCATTCCCAGGCACAATGGAACAGTTTCTTAAAATACACGTAGATAGGCCCACGCTGAAATTAGTACTTGAATTTCTGGTCCTACCTTCAGTCCAGTCCCTTCCATGGCTGCATCCATTTCTCCAAATTGTGTGATGACGTCCTTCCAACCAACGAAATCCAGCGTTCATCAAACAGGTGTCCCAAAAAAAGTGACGTCAGAAACTCGTAGCTATTTCGTATCCACAATTCGGAGTAGCACGAAAAGAACGTTCCGCTTGATAACCCCTGCGCAAGAAGTAAATCAAAGATTATCAACCGATAATTCAATTGTGTGAACATCTTTCTTAAATAATAGCTTAAAAAAGTAGTTTAAAAAGTAGGGTTTTTAAAGGGTTTTTTTTTCGTGAAAAACTAATCAATTTTGCAACTCGCTTTTAAAATATAAATAACAAAGATGCAAATCCAGGACTACCGACAAGTTTTACCATAAACGATGGGCATCATCGTGACCATGTTCACAGATTTAAAATTAAGATAAAGAAAAAAAAAAAGATCTACCAGGAAGATGAGACAACGGTCACGAAATTAAAAGAGACAACGTCAAGTGAATTCATGACAAAACTACAGGTTTTGTGTTGGTAATCAAACGCTGTTATATATGACCAGAAAAACTTCCATCCATTAATATTTCAGTTTGCTGAAACTGAAATTTTCTGCTAAAACGGCAGAAAAAATGGTCACCCTACTGCTGATGAGATCGTATTAATAATTTAACATGCATGGCAAACTTATTCTGATACATTCAGAAAATCATCTTTAATCTTTAACTTTTATCTTTCCTCTGATGCTTGCATTTGCCCATTCTGGTAAAACTGTCTTTTAACATCTATATGGCTTCCGCTGCATAGGGCCCACCCAATCATAGCACTAGATCAATGAAGGATTTTTTTCTGCCCAGTTTAAAGGTCACATTATTTTATCGGAGATTTTAACCAGGTCCTCACCGGGGTTTTTTTTGTTTACTTGTAGAAAAAAAAGAAAAAAGCAAAAGAAAAAGTCGGAAGCATCGGCAAGACCAAGACGACGACGACGACTATCCGGAGAAGCCCTCGAACACATAATTTCCAAAGGAGACACCATCGAAATGGCACCACTCCACCAAGAAAATGTCAACGTAAGGATGAAACAAACTTTTTAAAACACATTTGTCATCGTTTCATTTCAAAAACGTGCCAAAAAAAAAGGTACGAGGGGTGCGGAGCAGGATTGCTATAATCTAACACCCAACCGAAATATTTGGTGAATGAAACATAGCAGTAGGTCGACAAGAGTAATTTTCGAGAAACTAATATCAAAAATACTAGGAAAAAAGTCCTGCGTTTTACGTTGCACAAAAACCAAACAACGACAGTGACCGTAGGACAGAAAATTCAGAACGATTTATTTATAAGTTTTCTGATGTCCACGATGAACTGTTATAACTCAGCATACGTTAATTTCTGATGATTTTTTTTCCCAAATTTGAGTTTGAAATCCGGGATTTTAGCCTCAACGTTTTATCAATATTTCACATTATTTAGCGAAACGCAGTGGACGAAAATTTCGTTAAATCGAGTTACGAATACGGGATTTTAGCCTGCAATTCAATGCAAAAAAAAAAATTCTGAGAAATTTCCCGAATGAAAAAGTAACACCTTAGGTGAAAATTTTTGAAAAAACTGGATTAAAAATAATAGTAAAATAAGGCCAGTTTTCATTTTTGGACTGCTTTTGGCCTTCTGGAGGGTGTGCGCCACTGGAATGACCTTAAAGAGTTCCAATGCCTGTTGTCCACCAACCCCAATGCAGTGACCAACCAGATGAATTTTTTTTATAATTTTTTTTTCATCCAATTGCAGGAAAGTCAGACGTGGCAACCGCTTGAAGTGTCATCTGATAAAGAGCAAGATGAGATTGAAGAGGCGAGATTTTCGCCAAACTCCGCCAAAGTTTCGACCGAAATCTTGACGAATCTGCGGGGCGCCGAGGCCGCCATCCTCGACGCCTCTCTCACTTCCTCCCCTCCTCCTCCGCCGCCGAAACTCGTCCGGAAACGACATTTTGGTGTCTCCGAAGCCCCCGATTCCGAATCCTCTTCAGCCACTCCAGGGCCCTCTCTGCCCGCGGAATTCCAGTCCGAATTGAGCGGTGTTCAGGATGGTTGTGCCCAAACTTCGCCCAAGTTTGTTGAAGAAAACAACAACAACAACGACGACGAAGTGGATGCAGTTTCGACGTGAAACCACGACTTCTGGAGCGTGAGCCTCAAGCACAGCCTTCCTCGACACATCGAACCAAAGAAAATGGTAAAATAAAACATACAAAAAAAAATTTAAAAAAATAACGACTGCGAGCACTTAAGGCTTCCAGCAAGCACCCAAGATACATGCCCTTATATGCAACAATCTGTTCTACAGTTTAGCACCAATTATTTATTATTACTATTAAATTTATTTTCCACAACGTAGAACTGGTCGTCCTTCGTTGTCTTCCGCATTTCAAATAAATATAAACGGCCCATCAGGTTACCAAAAACAAAAAAACATTAACAACGCAGTAAAATTTCCAAACGGAGCCTCCAAAACCGGGACTGTCCACATTTCGGAGGTTTCATATGAAATTTTTACTCGAGTCAGACGATTGTTTCGTTTTAAAAATCAAGTGGAAATGTGGAAGACGACAAATTCTACGTGATAAATAAGTAATTCGTGCAAAACAGTGTACAACAACTTGTTGCATGATTGGGGCACATATCTTCAAGGTCATTGGGTGCGCTCTGGAAGCCTCAACGGTGATGGACATTTTCAAAATGTTTCGATTAAAAAAAACCACGGTTACTTAACGGCGCAGATTACCTTTGGGAACGTTGAAGCAAAATGTTTATTGGGTATCTCCTCTTTTTTTATTTAATTTTATTTGGGATTTATTTCTACGGTTTCGCGATTCCAGGAACCGTAATTCGGAATTTTTTTTGCGAAATTGCGGAATTGCCACTGTTTTTTTCATTAGCTATGAAAAAAAAATTTGCCTTTAAATTTCCCTCTGGTAATTCTGCGATAGGTCAGATGATGAATTTTTCAGAGCGAAAATCCAGGACCTAAATAAGTTACCGCAGAATTGCCACACCGATGCTTCGCGAGTAAAAAAAAAATTCAGAAAAAAAAAAACACATTAAAATTATATAAAAATATAAAAGACGGAAAAACCGAGGATGAAGACGAAAAATGAGGCGAATGAAACTACGATGTAGGCCATGGAAAAATTCTCCGAGAACGCAGGAAGGACTCTTTCGAGTAAAAAGCTTGACCACTTGACCACGACAACGTGCCGATGTATAACTGAAGCCACTATGAGATTTTTTTGTTTTGTTTTTTCTTTTTTGTCAAATCAGTGCCAAGAAATTATAAAGAACTATTACCCAAAGTCAGTGTAATTTCATTATAAATACTCCTAAAACGTGTACATTTAGTTGAATTATAATTATTACCGCATCGCTGTGCAACTCGTTATATTGATCGTTATTATTAATTATTAATTAAAAAAGTGCGTATTTACAATTAAAAAAAATTATCTGGAAACTCACAACAATGGCGAACGAAATTCGAGCAAAATAAAATTTTTAAAAAAATTTAAAATAAAAAATCCACCGAAAAACAATCTAAAACAAATTATATTTATTAATGATATTCTGGATGGATTTACTTTTAAAAGATATCGATTTCCTGATTTTGCGAATTTTGCGAAAATCTTGTCCATCTTATCACGCCATGAAAATGAGCT